>JABSMR010011677.1:0-11276 GCA_018902295.1 Dusona sp. PSUC_FEM 10030013 | reverse complement strand
AAACTAACAACCTCCTATTTATTTTATTTTATTTTTGAAATTTAATTCCATTGCATGTATAAACCCTATTTGAAAATTAAAGAGCAAGGAGCGAAACAAAAGTACATAAATTTCGCAGCTCATGAAATAATAAAAGGGCTTTTAAGCCTGGAGAAAAATTCTTTCAATAATAAGTAATGAATGATTCAATTACGGATTATAGTAGCGTATGATGGGTGATCACAAGCTGTGTATGATCGAATGAAACTGAGCCTGGCAATTGCCAGATCTAACTATTGCTTTCTACTTTTTTCTTTTTGGTGAGTACTTTTATTGTCCCTGTTTGAACTAACTGCTCGCTTTTTTCCGCGTTTAAGCGCAACTTTTTTTCCCGTTGTGTGGTACACATTCGTACGTAACAATTGGCAGCGATAGAGGCTAGAAAATTGTCCACTTGGTGAACAAATTGGCCCATTCGTCACGAACGAGCAGAGCAATTAGTGAAATAGAAAGTAGGAATAAATATTCTTTTGAAAGAGCAATGGTGCGATTGAATTAAAAGCGGCGCTCTAAAGTGTTTTTTTTTAACAAAAAATGTTGTTGGGTAATAATGATTTTTTCGAGTACGAATAACAATGTTTATGTTCATTAACTAAATGTAAAAATAATCAATTATATTTATCCATTTGATATTTATGCATTGTAACGAAACAATTTTTCATGGCATATTTTCATTGGAATCGAATTTGCATTCACGATATTTATATTTAACAGGCTTCGGAGATATAAGATAAACGCAAATAAGCTGCATAACGGGAATCGCAATCTCTGTCTTTGGTCTATAGGCTCTCGCGTTCAGGAGGTTAATTAAATCCGTCTGACCTGACAATTTCTCGATTCGGTGAGCCTTCGAATTAATTGGAGTCACCAAGCGACGTACTCGACAGATACTGAGGATATATACATGGATCATGGGACTGGCAGAATGACAACGAGACAGAGAGACAGACACAGTAAGAGTGAGAGAAAATATTCGTTATCAACGGTGTTGGGGTACGTGATTTCACTATTTTTGTTTGGTCTGCCGCATTTTTTTAAATCTTTTTTCAATAAGAAACTAATTCTTTCCCGGATATGTAACGGTCAATATTTGTTTTTCAACATCTCTGGGACATGAAGTACGAGTTAAGAATAAGTTTTACACGTAATCTTTGAATATGAAATATTTCGATTTTTGATACAAAATCTTTTGTATTCTATATCTCAAAACATGAAACGTCAAAAGTTTCACGGTTCACGAAGAAAATGATAGAGACAATGTGGACCGAGAGAGAGAGAGAGAGGATGGGGATGTTTTGACTACATCGCGAGAAACGACATTCCGCCGAGTATAGGACTAAGTTTACCCTTCGACTTTGCGAGCCCATATCTCGACAACATGTCAGAGAAATCTCCCGGTCCCTTCATCTTGTCTCGTCGAATATCAGGCAGGGAAAACTTTGTTCTTTAGTAAATTGTAGTTGACAAATATATGCACACACAGACACACGTGCACGCACACAACTTTCTTTTCGACATAAGAGAGAGGAGTCATTGTCACGGTACATAAAATCTAAGGGACGATGAGAGCAAGAAAAAAGAACCTTCCTGGAATCCCAGGATCATTCATGGGATTCCAGGAGCGTACAGGTTGCTCGAGGACAATATTTGATACAGCATATACATCGCAAAAGCCGTTGAGGATTGATGAAACTTGCATATATAGAGGAGCCACGTTAAAAGTACAGATACAAAAACTTCGAAAAAAAAGGGAAAAAATGTCATCCCTTCATCCCCCATACATATCCTCGACGGTTTGGCGCGACAGTTTCATGAGCGATCGAATAAAATTGCACGCATGGGGTGTTTTGATCTAAATATTTGCTTTCTTCAAATTTTCCGAGTATAGACAATTCTCTTGAGGCCATAAAAAAGAAATATGAATATTTATTTTTATTCCGTTACAGGCAGTCATGAACGAATGCAGGACTTTCAAAAATTTCTCACCCCAACCACCGTCCCGTTTCACGTGAAATTCCCTAGATATCAAGACTGTACGACTTCCACATCGTTTTTTTTACAACGTTTTTACAACGCATCGTCGAATTCATGAACGACAGAATTTTTGCAGGAAGTTTCACGAACGGGGAAACGTCTATCTCCGTAACGAGTTATTCTGCGTGTAACAATGGCTCGATTCCAAACACATGAATCCCATTTTTATCCTTAGAAAATGGTTTAGTTATTATCAATTCTTTTTTACCATCCGCAATTTCAAAAAGTTTTAAATAATTCAAATTTTTGGCATCAATCATCATAATCTGCTGCTTCACCAATGGTGCAATTTTCAACTACGTTGCCTGCCAATATTTTCAATGAAAATTTCATGTCCCCGTACCGATAACTCTATAAAACTTGAGGAATCTCGCGTTTGGTTATAAATTTGTCAAAAGGATAAATTCCTATGAATTTGGGAGAAAATTACGTGCACATAAATCTGGCGCGAAAGTGATCAAAAGAAAAAGAGGGGGAGACAAGAAGAGAAAATGGTTATACGATCTGGAGGCACTGGCGTTATGGGAAAAAATACGGGTTAGAGGTCTGAGGCGAATCGACCATTAATCGATGAAATCACAATGCAGAGAAAGACACACAAACACGTAGACATACACACTCACAGAGACTACGGTTCGGTCTTTGGGAACGATTGTCGAGAGAAGATTCCAGCCCAGGTTCGAAATCAGGTTCGTTAAATTTTCCTCGGCTCAATTCCACGCTTTTCCAACCCCAAACTATTCTCTCTCATCCTTTACTTTTCCCTATCTATATAAATATATATGTATAACATAGATATATTTATCTCTCTGTCTCTCTTTATTCCCGAGGTTCTGGTTGTCGTCTCTTTCGCTCACTAAATCAGTAGGTCCTTCCACGAAGCTATCAGGAACTCGTTAAAGCGAAATTGGCTGGCAATCAATAGACGTTCGTGAACCCCTCTCGAGGTTCATTCGAGCAGGGGAGACAAGAGCATGTGAAATAAGGCGCGATCGAGGAAGATCAGGGATGAGGAAAGTTTCCGATATTATGAGCTTGGAGCGAATGAGAGAATAGCTAAAGAAACGAAAAGACGATGGAGAAGGACGGCTGGGTAAAAACGAATTTCGGACTATAATTAAGGAGATACGTATATTGAAAGAGATTCATTCGTGAAAGATTCTTCCTGCGGCGTTTGACGCTCGGCGCTCTCTTTCGCTTTGTCAAGTCAATAGATTTATGATTTACCAGCAGAAATAATTCGCTCAGACAACCACCAGCTTCCGACAGATCTCATTCGATTACGTCCCATTCGATCTACGTTCACTCTGCCATATTCTTTTTTGTCCTATTTTTAACAGTAAAAGAGACGTCGATATTTACTCTCAAGATGCCTCAACATAATATACAAGCGAGTAACGATGATAATGATCATTACGAAATGTGACAAGTGTATAAAAATCAGTGGATTTTTGTCCCTTGGTATTTTGTGCCATCAGAGCTTTCGACAAATTTCGAGTACGAATCCGTTAAATTGGCGTGAATTTTTATTTCCGTCGTTACTATATTCAATGGTAGGATCTTTTTCATGGTGTTACCGCCACGAATTTTATTCAGGCCCTTATTCACGCCGGGTTGAAATCAAATTCTCGTCGCTTCATAGAAACGTATCTGACAGAACAGCCAGTCAAATTCTATTGAAGTCGTTTATATATGTGTATACATATACAATATTGGACCGAGTGGTCCTCTGACGATCCTAGCATTCGCCTCGTTTCCATCTTCAAAGGCTTTTCCGGCATTCCTCAGTAGCACTTTGTATATCCTTTCTACGATCCTTTACTCTCCTTTTCCCCCAAACAAGTTGCTATGACACTCACGAACAACTCCATTGGGGAATCGTCACAACTTAATTTCCCAAGACTTGTAGACAGCCATTTCTGTCGACCGTACTTCGTCTTTTTTGTACTATACCACCATTTTGTTGACTTTCCTTTGACTGTATTTAACACGTGATACATTTGAGTGCAAAACCTCGAAAGACAGAAAAAAATGTTAAATACTGAATTAATATACTCTTTTTCAACAAAAAAAGGGAAATAAAAATATTTATATTAAAAAGGATATTAGGGGCTCTTAATTCAACGTCTCTTTTTGTTTTGTATCCACGCAATACTTATTCTTTGAAGACTCCATCTTACTCGGTAACATAATAACTCGCTTAAATCGATTCGGTGCGCACTAGCACGTCGATAGAAGAAAATTGATGAAAAGTATGGCAGAGAGAACAACCAGGAAAGAGGTGCGGATGAAAAAAATAGAAAGAGAGAGAAACCGCAAGATAAAAGCAACGATAATATAGCGAAGCTTGCGCAAGAAAAGCAAGCTCACGTATACTATTTTTTTCGTATTCCACAGGGAGATGAGGGAGTAAAAAGAGGGATGGAAATGGGGGGCAGGGAGGAGTGCTAGTTGTACATTGGCAAAGGCACGTACTTTGCACTCGGCAAACTTGAACTCAATGCAACGAGAAACAAGCATAAGAGCGAGGGAGAAAAAAGAAAACGGGGAGGAAAAAAGAGAGGAGCTGTCCAACGGGCTGTAGCAAACACCTCCATGGCGTCGTTTGTAGAGAGGGCTGTACACCTTTTCCCGTAACACCCTCTCCTTCCCTTGAGACCACTTTTCATGCTGACTGCTATGGGAGCTTGTGAAAGTCTTTTACTGGCGTTGTTGCACCCCCAACTGAAGCGTTAGACGAAAAAATGGACTAAAAACAACGAGAGTCCGAAGAATTTACCTGCAATGTCTACATTGTCTACAAGCAAGTGCAATTGTGTCTTATTTTCATTGGCCACGTATTCACTCACCTCTTTCATCACTCTCTCTCTCTCTCACTCTCCCTCTCTCTTTCTCTCTTCTACTTGAATATGCTTTTTTCTTTATTTGAGCAAATTTATTCATTCTTTTTTTTCATATAAAAATTGAAAGTTCCTCACATATGTGAGGAAACCACATTGTAAAGTACTTTGATCACGTGACCCACCACATTTCAATGGGGAACCATTGGAATTGAATCCTGATACGCATTTTTATTGGCCTATTGCTCGCATGTCTCCTACTATATGTATATTTCGATAGAAGTAGAAGTATATATATATATACATGCACACAAAAATATGTGTCGAAGATGAAAGCCAAGAGGATCGAAAAAAAAGAGAAGAAGAAATAATAATAAACGGGAAACTCGATCTTGAGAGTCCATTTCTTTTTTGTTCTCGACAAAGGCTCCCCCAACGAGAATTCATGCGTTTTCCTGCGTCATAAAGAAAAGCCTGGAGAGTGAGATGGATGTGCGTTAGGCTCTGAATAGAATGTTGCTCGAAATGTGAAAAGACATGGGGCATGCTCTCCAAGAATCGTCAAGAAAGATCGCTCTACTCTCTCACTCAGATTTCTTTTTTCCTTTTTTCTCTCGTTTTATCCTTTCATCGTCGTCTAGCTCTCGGTTTTCTAAACAGGGTTCAAGCAGAGAAATGCGAGGTAAAGAAAAAACAAAAAACGAACAAACCAGGACTCGTTTTTTTTCCAACCCGTCTTTCATTCTACGTGTCCCATTCACGAATGAGTCAACATTCATATTTTCTGGCTTCACGCCTCTCTGCACGCTCACGAAAATGTGCTTTCCCCCTTTTTTCGTTTTTCTTTCTGTTCTTTTTTCACGCTTCCTTTTTTCATATACAAGGCTTGTGACGAAGAAAAAATAGCAATCATATGAGTTAGTAGAATTTTTAATTAATTCCCTATTTGTTTTTGGAAAAAAATGTTAGCAAAAGGTGTGACATTTGTTAAGATTTGCATTCAAGTATGCACTATATTCAGTTACTTTTCTTTTCCTAATTACGTAATTATTATTGATTTCTCAATAATAATTCCTTTTTACTCTTTCGGCATTCTACAGAATCGAATTTTAACTTCTCCATCATCCACCCTCGCTAATAAACCAAAATACAGAACCATGTTTCTGACAACTTCTAGGGTGGCGAATATCTCGATGAATTCCTCTAGAGTTTCTTTTCGGCTTTTCTTCCCGTACCAGCAAAAACACCCTGCAAAAATTTCACTTTGAACTCTCGTCATATCGGGAATAAACTTCATACCACTTCCTCGTGTTTCCGATATTCGTTCGAGGATCTTAACGAACTCTCCTTCGCGCGTACTTTCTCAAAGTAATCACTTTTAGGGTACAGCTAGTTTCTCACCGGAAGTATTAACGGCCTGGATGGATAAAAAGCTTCTGTTCGCTTTTCTTCCCTCTCGAACTTCGACATCTCAGTAGAAAAGCGTACAACTCGCCTAGATTATTTCCATTTTTTTAAGAAAAGTTTTTGAGCTCGGAGCGAAAGAGCAGAACGAAAATGACTGAATTTTTATCTATTTCATGTAATCGATGATTTGTACGGTAAATACATCGGTTTCCCTTCGCCTGATATTAGTCAGGGTTATGGGTTTTTGGAACAACCCTTACTGAATTCGTTCGCTTGAAGATTCTATTTACTTCGTGACCTTTCAATAAAAAAACTGCTTATCTAATGGAAAAACAAGCTTGAAAAACCAGAGACGTGCAATTTTCAAAACATTTATATAGCCAATGTAAAAGTCATTGCTGGAAGTTCTCGTATGTCGAATTGAAGCTTTTATGATTTTAGTTATCTTTCAGTAAACTTTCTACTTATTATTTGAAAATACGAGTTTATAAATTCTAAAGAACAGAAGCTTGGAAAGCTTTTAGGATCGTAGTGGTTCTTTAAAAATTCAAAACTTCCCTCGATTTTTTTTAATTATTTTTTCCATTCATTCGGTATTAATCTGCGATCAAAAAAAGCCATAATTCGTACTCCTGGGTGGCTTAAGAGAAATGCAAATAGTAGAGCATCGCTCTGTTGGGTTGAAAACGTAATTCCAGGATAGAGGAACGGAATCCTATCCTATTGCAGTTTGGCGAACCGTATCGATTGTCAATTGTGAAATAGAATGACGACTGGACACGAAGAGCTTGGAATGAACGATAAATGATTGGTCTTTGATCGTTGGGAGACGAGGAAAGCTTCCACCGTTGGGAAATTTTGTGACTGAATAATGTCAAGCTTCTCTGTACGGAAATTTGGCGAGTAATAGGTTGAGCAAAGACCTTCCCGTAGTGGCACGAAATATCGTGTGAAACACACCAACTACAATGTAGCATTGTTCGTATTGGTTTATTGCTCGATACGTGTCGATTGCCATAGTAGACGCGATTACAAAACTGATAGCGTTCCTCGCTGTTGGCGAACCCAAAGGTTATACTCAGTATGGCAAAGGGAGATAATTGCAATAGGTATCGAAATACACATACAGACTCCCTAGTGAGACATACATATACTGGGATCAAAATACACATAGACTCCCTAGTGAGACATTGCCACGAAATCTACCGTCCAGAATATACCAAACAGTGGTTGTTTCTCTACAAGTAGTCCATGGACTAATTTGAAACTGGTCTGCATTGATAAAGCTACTCTCATTTCGACCACCAATAGAATTTCAGTATTTTTGAGCCCTCGTTTGCAAGACATGATGCTTTTTAAAAAAATTATTGCAAGGTTTTCCCAAATTGTTCTATCTCAAATGTTTTTGGATAGAAAAATGTTCGGGCCTCATTAGATGAAAATTAACATCTAAAAATATGTTAACTACTAAAAATATGTTGAAGAATTTTATTGAATTTCTAATAGTCACCATGACTGTTTCTTTTAGATTCTGGCAATTCGCAACACAGGAATAAAAATGAGCATGTTTGAAAACCCAATTCATTTCGCCTTTATTTTAACGGATGTCATTCACGTGAAAAGAGAGGGACAACAGCGGCGCTTCAAGCTCTCTGGAAGAGCAGTATTTTGTGTACATTCGCACACTTTTTTTCGAAAAGCGTGGAACACGTTTTAATGGGTGTAGCCTGAGAAAAGTCAATGTTGGTAAAATTGTAAAAGCTCGAGGTCGCACATACACACATAAAAACATTCATGAACATCGTCAGATTATACACTAACAGGTTGCAAACTTTGCGGAATGATCCTTAGCGAAAGAGAACTTTATCGGGGTTGTTGAATACCGGTTGCGGACCTTACTGTGTATTTATAATGTAAATGAAAAGTTTTAAAGAGGAAATTGCCGAAAAGTTGCATTTCGAGGGTCCCGAGCGAATAAAGAAGCGAGGGAAGACGATAGCAAGTACGATGTGAAGGAGGAAATAATCTGAGAATTTCATGAGGATGAGTTTTACGTTAGGCATTTTACACTCTCAATCGAATCTACATTTATTCCATCTTCTTGTGATTTTATCACAACTCGGTAAACTTTCAACACCAGATATATTCTTATTTTACGTATGCCATTTATTTGCCAACTGAAAAAAATACAAATGGCCTCGATTTATTTTTTCATCATATTGATTATTTTAATTAATTCCATTAATAATTTCTCCCGTCACCCACATCGTAAACCATTAAAATGAATGATTAATAACTGATGATAGGTCAACATGTAGAATCGTTGATTTTAATTCGAGGCATCAATTAAAATGTTCGTTTTTCTTATCGTATATGGAGGGATCGTAAATTCGTTGTTCTCGTTGAGCACGTACGAAGGCCTGTGTCCGAAGAGGGCGAAATGTAATTGTGCCTCGTGATTTCGAGTATTAAGGTTGTCACACTCGAGACAGATGTACGAACATTGATCACCCTCACTTTTACCTTACCCCGGAATTTCGAAGTGGTACTTGAAAGGGTGAGCGGCGGAGGGAGGTGAGGAGTGGATTAACGGTGAGTCATAAACCGTGTACTTGTGGACGGAGGGTTCGAAGACCGTTCGCCGTTGGGTTTACGTCAGTCAAATAGTTCCTGTAGATTCTTCGTACATACTTCGAGGTATTACTACGTGCAACCCTTCTCTTTCTCAACACCCTCCTCCTTGCCCTACTCTTAAACCATCTCGTGGCAAGGTGAACTATACCCTATACTTCCATTATCCTCTTTTCTTACGTTCAGTGTCCAAGTGGAGCTTCCACGAAGCAACGACGATTCTTCTCTAATGTTACAGCGGTGTTTATTGCTCTCCGTTCCTCTCTTTCTCATTTCGATTCTTTATTGAACAATACCTTTGTCGAGAGATGCTCAATTGAAAATGTCTTACCTCATTGTACTCGAGTAATCGTCTTCCTGCTGAAGAGCAAACGGGAAAAGAAATTCGATTCTAGCTTAAAACAAAATTTTCCCTCGACTTTTTATATTTCATTACGCTTTAACCACATTATTTGTTTATTTTAACGGTAAGTGTTTTGTCACATGTATGTATTTATTGGCCTTTGAATTATTATTTCCGGACGAATAGCTTACATCACTTGGGAAAATGGATTTGTTTACATGTCTGATCAAAAGCACTTCGTACTACTTGTTTCTTCGTCGAGAACGAGAATGTACTACCGTAACGAAAAAATCAAGATGTCACGAAAAATAACATACAAGCATAGAAATAAAAAAACAATAGCGACGAGACGACATGGAAGATGGAGAATAGGAGATACGAAATAAATAATTCTGGCCGCTGTTCCGAAAGGAGAGATGTACCATGCACTTATATTTTCGTCTTTCATTTATTTTTCACGTGAGAGAAAATACTACTTAGATCATACATATTGCATATGTTAAATATAGACATACCCGTGCCCTTCAATATGGGGCATTTCGATATAAAAGAAATGATCCATGTGGCTCTCAGAAATTTTTATCTAAAATTATCAATTTATTTTTTCGGCAAAAGAATCTTTCTTAAGTTCTTCAGGCGACAAAAAAAAGTCTAAAAATCGAAAAGAACTTGCGTAATTGGTTTTCCATTCGCATAGACTTGAAAAAAATGAGTCAAAGAAATGTTTGACTCAGAATTCACTGTTTGAATGCAGAAGTATTTTTGGGAAATGGTTAGAGATCAGTGGCTAATTGAAATCTCAATTTATTTCATTATATTTATTTACAAGCCATAAAAATTAATTCCATTAAGATTCATGGGTGTGTCCAGGTGTTCTGGAATATCTCTTGTAAGAATATATACAAATACACGTACGAATACGTACGTAGAAAAAGACAAAGTGATCTGCAGCGATACACTCGACACTGCTTATTCAAATGTACCAATCGTTTCATCCGATAAGTCACTGCCAGTGTGCGTATAGGGTCGCTGAATTATTCAGGAGCGAATTGAAGTAGGTAACTTTCTCACATTGAACAGGATAACAGAACGAGAAGTAACGGGAACGTCGGAGGAAAGAGGGCAACACAACTGGACGCGAAAGCGAACACATCCCCTGTCATCCCCTCATGTATAGATGAGTGTATGTGAGAAAAATGCCCTCCGAAGCCATGAATGAGAGAGAAGAATAAATGGGAATAAAAAGCGAGAGAGGGAGAGGCACAGGGAGAAAGACAACACTGAGAGAGATATAGATCAAAGCGCGAATGGTGGCTATTGTCTCTCGAGATCAAATATCGGAGATCGGAAGCTAACGGAAACCAGCGTGTATGGTTCCGCATGCGGTTATTCGCATACTGGAGCTGAATGAAAACCGAGAGCTTATGCCCGATCGAATCGATATCGGGTTATGGTTCGCTCGGCTTCGTCATGTACAATCCACTCTTCGTATATTCGACTCAATCGTCCTCTCTGTAATATACATCTTTCTACCTTGGAAGCAACATTCAATCAAAGAAGGACGCGTTTCATTACCCTGAAAAATTATCCCATCGATCTCTGTATCGATTTTTTATAACCTCCTCGTACGACGACTATGGGTAAAAAAATATTGACATGGTATATTTAAAAAATGTACCCAATTTATTCTACACCGCGGAAAATCTTGCATACGTAAAAATATATTTGTTTTTTTCTTTATAAACTACCTGAATAAGTTTTAAAAACATTCGGATATATGGAAAATTCAACAACTTACCGGTAGTCGTCGCCTTCGCCGAGTTGCCGAACAGCGATTGGAAATTCGCTTGGACCATGAGCTTTGAGCAATTCCTGAAGCCTCACGAGTCCCTCGTTGTTCTCATAAATTATCGTGAAGCTTTTCCAACCCCAAGCTTTAACCAGATCAACGTACGCCTGAAAAAACATTTAAAAAAATATTT
>JABSMR010011666.1:0-11279 GCA_018902295.1 Dusona sp. PSUC_FEM 10030013 | reverse complement strand
CAATATTCGTACTGTAATAGCAGAAAAACTATTGTACAATATTATAATTATCGAAAAATTCTCTACGTTCTGTACAACGCTGTTTGTTTATTCATTCTATTTCTTCGATAGGAACGAAATTGATTTAAATCAGTATTATATTCGCGATTCCGTCCTCTTCCTTTGTGATTAGCTTCGGTGAATTGTTTTTCTGCAACTGGCAATAAAACGTAAGCCTGTTCTCGTTTTCACGCATAAATCCGAACACAGATGCATATAAATAGAGAGAATCGCGCCTGTCCCGAATTCCATTCATTCGACGACCTTGCTTATATACTTTGCTCCGCCTATACTTGGGAAAGCTCCCGTTGCCAAGGTCGACTGGAATTTTCGCTCTCGCCCAAGAGAGTGGAAACATAGCGGGTTATACTTATACGGAGGCACAGCTATATATAACTCATTAACCTAGCCGGATTCTAGTTATCGCCAAATCCTTCATGGCATATTTGTAGCCTGTTTAACTATTTTCAGCGCTAAATTAATTACGCGATCGGTCTAACGTACACCCTAAATAAATAATAGTGTACGTGCATGCATGCAACTTGTAAATTGTTATTATTTTTCCAATTGTTGTATCAAGATTTTCAACAAAAACATATCGCAATGCTTTTTCAAATAATAACTTATTATTGACCGTTATATCATTTTGACAAATCAATAAAATTACACGTCTTTAAAAAATCATCATTAGATCTTCTAATCCTATAACTCACATCGAAATTTTAGATCGCCAAAAAAAATTAAACTCGATGCTTGTTTGCACTTTTATTTTCATGCACAATTGTCGTTAATAAAATAACGACAAAATAATTTTTCCTCGAGCCTCATATCATTTATTGACAGAGTACTACGTAAGTATTGGGTCACTAATGTTATTATTAACTGACCATAAGAGTGAAAAGCTAGGGACAAAGATCTAACAACTATTGCGATCTTGTTATTCTTGTACAGATTCGATACACCGTTCGAATAAGGGTAGTGGAGCTATTAAAGTTTCAAGTTGATGATTCCTCATAATCTTGATATTTTCAAACACATCGTGATCGCCATATATTTATGAATAGTTAAGGAATACATTAACAGTGTTAAATTTCAATTTGCACCGTATGTTTGATAAATTGCGAAATTACGAGAAAGAAAAGAGAAAAGCATCTGATCTACATGTTTAGCGAAGGCACGTTTCTCGATTAGAAATAACCAACATAGCGCTATGCGCCACTAACACATTGACGTTAGGAGAGTTTGGGTCACGGACTTGAGAAGGCACTTGGCACGAATCTCAGAATTTTCGCAATTGCGCACGTTTTCTTGTGTGCGTATGCATCGGTGTATGCGTTTACTAACAGTTGTCCGCGACTTCATTCGCGTGGAATTCGGAACAAAACATAACAAACTTGTGTCATCAAGCGCTGTGCTCCAAACACATGTCTTTTTTTGGTATTGAAAGTGAACTATGTTCCTTGTCAGTGGGCTCTGGAGGGGGAACGTAATTATGAGTATTTTTCATGTTAAAAACGTTACCGAGTATCTTGTGTCAGAAAAATAGTCGGTCCGATTACCCAGGCCAGTAGCAGTCGATATAGAAATTGGTAATTTGGTACGTAAATAATACTTGAAGCGCGGATAAAGGCAAAAGTGAATGTTCCAAAATTCAAATCATGCATACCATTCGCCTCGGACTTTCTAAGTTTGTTTCCTAGATGTGACATCGACACTTTATATTAAAGTCGAAGTTGCCTTGTGGTATTATTTCTATTTAGCCCATAAAAACCGTAGGATTCTAATTTACATTTAAACTATATTTTGGGAGTAGATGCAGGACAAAAATACCGTTCGGCTGAGGCTAGAATTTCCACTGAAGCTATTTAGCCGCGTGGTCGTCCGTTTATTGCTATATTCGCGATCGTCAAACTTCGTGTGGGTACATTCAAACAAAATTGAATCACTTTCCTTAGGTGTTGAATTTCGAGAACCCCCTTCGTAGAGACGCTAACACGATGGAAGAAATATCCTCTTCGAGTTTATTGTTTCTAGATCATCTTGTGTGGGTTGGGTGTCGACCAATCAGTCAGTCAGGCCAGTGATTTTATATGTGCACCTGCTACGCATATAAAACTGAGCATAATTAAACGCGGACGGATGTCCATGATTTACGTGCGGCATTATCTTTTTATACTCAATAAATTACAAAAGAAAATAAACAAAACAAAAAAGAACAGTTTTTTATTAGCTAAAACGTAATTAATCGTAGAAACGAAAGCTGTTGTTGTTGATATCTTTAACGCAGTCCCATGATTTCGTGGTGTGTTTTGTCAACCAGAAACACTTGGCTCTCATTTTTTCGATCGACTTGGAGTCTTACAATACAGGCTATTCGAAAAGTTGTAAGACATATTTATATAAATGAGTTAACCCATTTATACTTTAACTTATACGTATACTTTTGTGTGTTAAAAAATGAACCGAGTAAAACTTCATGGGGACATTGCCATGATTGTGCATGATACTGCACCATTTTGATTTTGTTATTGGAACAGAAGTTCAGAAAAATATATAGCAGCCTGTGTCTGCACACAGGTTTTCCGCAATTTTTCTGAGCCCTCGTAAAATGGCAATACAATACACTGTACATTTTCTTTATTTGATCAAAGTAATCGTATCCATGTAAGTGTATTTACTGAATGTAAATTCATTTTTCTTTTCATAAATATTTGATTTATTTGACGCAATAACAATAGACATGGCGCCAAATAAATGTATTTCGATCAAACATGTTTTCATTTCATTCCAATATCAAATTCTTGGATAATACACAAATAATCAATTTACGTGTAGCAAATAAATGTTTTTCCCCGTGTACTACTGCATTACGAAGGCTGGGCTGTGGGTAAAACTCTTCGAAAGTCTCGCAGCAATCCGAAAATTGGTAAAACGGGGTAAAAGTGTTAAAATAAATCGACGAAGTCCGAACAAAGTATAAGAAGAAACATAAAAAAAGAACTTAATTAATGATACGCAGCAAAACTTATAAATCAAAAGAGAGTTTCATGTGCGATTGGAACATTCGACGACAGATGACTGATACAAATGCGTTTTGGAATATGTGCTTGAGAGTCGTTTGTCTTCGCATAGATAAATTCCGTTTAGCCATGTAATTTTTGATAAGACATTACTGCACGTCAACAAGATATCGGAGGGTGCCAAATGACCGACACGGGTCCAAATTCCCACTAGCTGTTCTATACATTTGTTTACGCGTATTTTCTCCTCTTGTCCTGATTCGAGTGGTTCGCGTAAACAAGAAACAACGCGAGCCGGAGACGCGATATAGACGATCGTGGTTCTTACGTGAACAAATACTTACGCATGGTCGTGATATTTATCTTAGCGAGTGCAAGATAATAATACACAAGGAGTAATGGCAGCACATAGCAGCAGCAGAGACTGGAGAAAGTGTACCACGCAGAGTTAGCATTTGCGATATTTGTTTAATATACATATATAGATGTATGTACAAATAGATTTGAAGTTTGCGAGGTTGTGGTCATATTGCGAGAGAGCTATACACGGCAAATAGATTCTTGCGAGAGTTTCATAATGGTCTGAAACGACACGAAGTGACCGATATTCCAAACGCGCGCAGAAAATTGCACCAACTCCGATACGTATATCTGTAGATGAATGTAGATGCAAGATAAATTAGTATGTATGAACAGAAATGTATATATTCGTGTATGTGTATTGTATTCATTGCTCCCGGATGACATCACTGTATGGCATGCAATGTACATACGTACATTCGTGAACGGTCATGAGAGTAAGAGATCAATGATTCATCATATGTGAATCCTTGCGAAGAATAATACTTCGTTATAATATCGATTCAATAGAATGTATTTTTTTTTACACCCAATCATCTGTGCCATTGAATATGCGGCTAATCAAGTGAAATTTTTATCTCGAAACCCTGACCCCTTTCGATTCAGGTGGAGATTTTATATGGCGTCGTCTATACGTGAGAAAAAACAAAGGGGTATTGCGTTGGATTTTTTGATTTTGCCATGTATCCGATTTGTATAGCTAATTAATTTTTTTTTTTCGTAAGCCTGGACTGCTCGTACGGGCTGAAGACGGCAATTACGCGTGGCAACCCGATCACCTTGATTTTCACGATTCTTTTGTATGTACCGTTTGCGGAAACGACACAAAACTACTTGGCCGAAGAACATGCATTCTCCTACCGATGCCCATCGTCCTTATCCATCATTTAATGCGGGCATGTTTATTTATAGAAATATGAGCATAATAAAAAATAATCTGCTTAATATATCGACGTCAACAATCGAACGTACAGGCAATGCCGTCATAACTGCCTTCACTTGCTATGTCTACGGCATACTTAACACCATTACTCGTAACTCTAAACACTTGTGGACGTGTATAAATTTTATTTATGGTTATGACTTTTTTCAAGTTCACTGTCTATTTCGTATGTGGCGCTCGATGTTTTTCACAGATAAAAATACTGATTTTACTGAAGTTGTAAATCAACAAGTACTGAACAACCGTAATAATAAAAAGATTATTTAAGAAACTGGGAATAGATAAATAAACAATTAGAAAAAATGAACAAAACAATTCGTAATAAATACTTTATAATAATTCGTAATAAATAACCAAATTCGTTCGTAAAAAGTTGTTTAAAAAACACAAAATTATATAAATAAAAAAGTTCAATTGCTTGTGTTCAAACCAACATTTCGTCCCCGGAATTTGATGCAAATTATAATATTTTTCCTTTTGATGTGACTAAACTACTTTTTTTTTTGGTTGTATACATTTTTTAATTCTTTTGAAAATAGTAAATGTCTCCACAAGCAGTTGAGATTGATCTAAGGATAGAAAAGATTTTTTTCAATGCAATTAGCTGTACAAATGCCATAAATTTGGCAACGTGAAAAGAGACAAAAACATGTTTGTGACATTTCGGACACTATTAGCATAACAACAACAATAACTACTAATAGAATTTTCACTCACTTTTTACTGAAGTCTTAGAAAAAATTGGACTAAAGCTGTAAACAAATTAAATTTTTCTTCTCGTCGTCGCTAAAAAAATTAAATTTCCCTGAAAAGTTCTATTATGTTTCTCTATTTTCATAAAAAACTCAGTAAAATCAGAACATTTTCAAGCGCAGTTCAGACGACGAGAAGTTACAACTATTAGATTTTTTTGAATTCAGATTTAAAGAATGGGAAAATAAAAATTCAACAACAAACAAGTCTGTACATAAACCAGTAACTCTAGTACTACTGTTTTGGTTCGACAGTTTAAACAAATGCCATTCATCAAGTTGGATTATCTATGGTCCGCCTAAAACGGATAAATGATCGCAATTTGTTACTTTTAAACGCGGAGATGATAAATACCAGTTTTCCTTTCGTTCCCGGTACGTCTATTTTTTTCATATTTGTTACGATTGTCTGATTTGTCGAGGTTGTCAAAAGAAGCTTTAATACGTCAATCAATAAGAACATGTTTATGTTATGACATATCGTTACCAATATATAATTGATCGGAATAAATACTCGGGAAAAAATGAAAAAAGTGCGAGTTTTAAAAGTCTAGAACGCTTCCCCACTGTGATGGACCAAAATCTGATGCCTTCGGAGACGAAAAATAAATATAGCGTGCTATAGCGTTAGGATTCCATTTAATTGCAATGAGACCTGTCTTATCGAATCTGAATATGAAAAAGTGATGTTTTTGAAAGTAATTACTGGTCATGAGAACGTGACCGTACCTCTAATTGCTACACTTTGGGTTGTATGCATCCAGAAAATTTGTTTTTAGTCCTTGAACTTTAAATATTAATTTACAAGTTATTGTTTTCCAACTATGAATTGCTGGAGATTTGAAAATATATTTCATTGGTACGCCGGTGTACGATGTACCGTGGTTTTCGTTTTGAGGCTCAATGCCGGCTGAGAGCACGCATTGCGGAATTCACTTTCACGTTCACACGCTTGGTCGACGAGAACTTTTTTGTCAACCGTCTGGAGAACGGTCGCGAAACTCGGGCGACCTCGCCCCGTCTCTCCTCCTCCCTCGGTTACACTCTATAGATCTATACCCTCTTTCTCTTGGGTTTCGCCCTCTTTTATTTTTGCCGAGGACGCACGAAGGGAGCGCTGCGAGTAAGCACGGATTGAAACACGTTGCAATAATGATATAAATAATCGCGTGTACCAACCGGATCTAAACCGAACAACGAGATTGAATTCGTAAGGTAGATATAGTTCTTGCCTCAATTAATCGGATCTCCGATTAATGAGATCGTGGTCTGGTTAAATATATTTCCGGTTGTCGAGGCTCAAATGTAAATATAGGCCACGCGTTTCTTTTTTTTTTTTTTCCAACCTTAGATCGGAATCATCTGGGTCGATTTTATTCCGCTTTTTTTCACATCAACCTGAAGGACGTTGCAGTAAATAATGACGAATCCAAAGACACGCGCTCACATTCGCTTGATACCAACAGTCTCCGTAAACATACGCGTGTACGCTTATTTCGACAGTTCTATCCGTTATTTATAGAATACGAAGGTGAAAATAAAACATAAAAATAAAAATATTGTCGAAAAAACTCGCAAAACAATAACAACAGCGGCAAAGGCACACGTGCCGTGTCTTTTTGGCTTGTTATTGAGTAATATTTCGATTCTGTGTTATGCAACATCTACCACATTAGTCATTTACACGCGCCTTCCAGACTTCCTGCACACGCGCTTCCACCTGAAAATAACTTGCTGATTCGTAAACTTCTTGTAGTTCACGATACGCATATGAAGAAACCCTTAGCCCAGCAACTTGAGCTTATAACGGTGATGCTGTGTACTTGCGGAAATGAACTGTGGATCTTGACGTAGCGTATTTTTAGTAAAAGTCGAAATTGAAATAGAGTTGAGATGTTTCAACTGATATAGAAAGGAGGCTTACGAGGATATAGAAAAAACAGAACATTGAAGGGTAATTGAAAGAGAGGTCTACCCAGCAGGTATTTCTCGAGCCTTGAAAGCCTCGGAAACCGCTTAACTATAACCGGAAGCTGTCAGTCTGTGACACTCGGAAAGGAGATGAGAGACGCTGCACGTGCCTCAAACTCGTCACTCTTCCCATGACCATTGAGAAATTTCACGCCCACGAGTTCTTTACGGACGAGCTTCCGTATATGCTGCGATACCAGTTTAACTCTTGTTCAGCAGACAAATAATTCCCCCGCGTGTTAGCGATTGGTCAGTATTTTTTTTTTGCTTAGCTTAATAAATATCGTTAATGACATCGATTTGTGTTACATTGGCACAAATTCATTGAGCCCCTCAATTGACTGCGTAATCGATCGAGCAATAATTGGTACATATAGTCTCACTTATTCGTTGGACCACAAAATGTATACGCAGAAAATCTTATGAGGAAAGTGTTCGTATTTACCATCAGCAACGAGATGGAAAATATTTCTCAGAGATTAATAATCACACTGTAAATTTTTGTTCTTAACATTTTTTTACAAATAAAACGAACTCACTCCCCTTTACTTTGTCAGTTTAGAAATTTAGTCGTTTAAACGGAGAAGAAGAATGTTGTTTGTGTAACAAACAATGAACAATGAATTATTATATAATTCGCAGCGCACACAATTCATGAGAATTGCTGTTTCTTTTTTTTTAGTTTCAGTCTCGTTACAAAAACGTTATGTAACGGATGTTATATTGAATATGACATTGATATTGCAGGCTCCGAGAATGAAACAGTGCTCGTTCTTAAATTTGTCATCCTTTTACAAAATCACAGTTATGAAAAAGTCACGAGTAATGATCATGTACCTTACTCAGTTCAAAGATGTACCTGCTGCGAAACATGTAACGCTTATGCATAATATTCGTAACAACGAAGTCAATGCGATTCCAGTGTAATATGTATTTTACATACTCAATACATCATGCACTGGAAACAAAATTTTGTATTTCTCATGTAAATTTTTCATGAACAATTATATATGGGAGAACAGAAGCTCCTGTTCAGAAGTTTAACCGCATTCATAAAAAAGCCTAAATATATAGAAAAAAAATCGATTTGGAATTCCGTTCTCCATCGCAGGCCATTATGTTTTATTATTCCAGGTATTGCTAACATTAATCTTTGCGAACAAATGTTTCTACTTACTGTATTTTTGACAATATTTATTCAACTCATGCAAATATCACTATAAATTCATCATGCAATAAATGCACTTTTTAAAATGATATATAGATTCCCCAAGAATTCATTATTAACGACACAAGAATCGATAGATAATTTTATAATTTTATTCAAATTAAAAGAGAATGTAGTTTTTTAAAGCCGCATACTATTTGTAGACAAATAAATCTGGAAACACATAAATATCTCAATCGAATCGAGTTTTTGAATAATATGTAAAATGTCAAATCGTTAGATTTAAAAATAGCTCTCTGACAGCCCGTTTAGACGATGGGCCTATTAGAATTCGAGATGATATTATGAAACCCTCGATGTTTTTGGGAGATTCGATGTGTGAAATACGTTTTCTTTTTCGGCTGCATTTGCGTCTGGAACATTAAACTCAATTGAGGCTCAATAGACAGAGGTTGTGTCATATAAAAATAAAAATTAAAAAAAAAAACAAAAAAGAATAAAAAAATATACAATCTCGATCAACTAAGAATATTTTATCAATCGATACTTTCGAATTTGAAATTATCAATTTAGGAGACTAATTGAAAAATGGCATTTTAAAGCCGAGCTCTGTATAAACAAGGATTTTTTTAACACTCACACGTACGATCACGACAAAAACTACAAACATATAAATATAGTTGGCTGGGTCATGTTATGTAAGGTTCGAAGTCGTGTGTGTACATGTATATCTGCAATTGGTTGATGTACGGTATTATGCAATCGTTGAGGAGACCGCAAAAGGAGAAACAGGCGAAGAAGCGGGAGGTGTAAAAAGTTGACGTTAGTGGTCGACCGAAAATGTTAGAACGTGAGTGTACGAAAGAGACAGAAATAAAGAAAGAAGAGATAAGGGAGGAAGAGGGGGGGCAATAATGACTCCCCCGCAATTGTGTAACGGTTCCGCTGGGGGCCGTGGACAGATCCGGCCAACGTCACTCGCACGCTTTTACGCTCCAACAGCTTTTTTCCGCTCCCTACTCGGTTCTTGTGTACTTTTGCTCTGTAGATATATCTCCTCCGCCACCTCCCTCCTCCTTTATACATCCCATATATATACGCGTGCGGTGTTAATACATTCGAGGATCCAACGATCTATGCGGCACACACATTTATATAACTCATCCATATGCATGCATACGTGTATATTTGTAGGTGTAATAGTCGGCGGGACTTCCGGAGAAACAATCTTCCCAGGATAGCGAAAATGAGCGCGGGTTCCAATGCCAAGTACTTCCTCTCGCGACTTGTACCGCATACGGAAGTAGCATTTGACATATGTCATAAAGCTTGTTTTAACACTTCACTTATCCATATTTACATAAAACAGCTAAGTCGTAAATTGTATCTTCGTTTTTAAGGTAGTTCGATCACGTATCGCCATATTCTCTGTATACATAAATCTGTGAAGGAAAATTCTGTTTGTCCCTCCGTTTGTATGTTTGACTACTTATAACTCGAGAACTACTGAAAAGAACTCGATAAATCTTTCACAGACAGGCAGGTGAGAATCCACAATAAGATTGAGACCATGTGGGAAACTGGGACGAAACAGTGTACCCGGAAACGAGCGAGGTCTCTCGAACAAAAAATGTTAATATTTCTTTCTAATTCTAGTACAAAAATCATGTACCGACCCTGTACAGCTTTGACACATTCTAAAATCCGGTTGAGGTACCTAGTTTCGTCTGGTGAAGATGCATATTCTACGTTGATAGACTTTGCTACGTTGGTCGATACCTTTCCAAGTGGCTTTTCATATTTGCCTGTTTTATTAAATTTGTTGTTACAATTTATTAGCTCCTCACATAGTTATCAACTTGTACACGGATCATCGGGCTTCCCTACGCGTGGACGCCCCTGCTATCGAATAATTTTCTCGATTTGATAATGACAACGGATAAAAGATGAGAAAAAAACAAGCTGTTGACGATCGTCTCTTTCGATACTGTTGACGATCGTGTCTCTCGAAACGGATAATCCGTTCATTGTCTTGATTACGCTTTGTTATTGGGGTATTTCCATGACTGAAATTATTTTCACAACAAAACTGAAACCGTCATTGAAGACGTAAACGGCGCAGCAATTTTAGGCATAGGCGCTTAACGATGAATCTCCTTTGGAGCAAAGGTCTAAATTTTATGAGTTCGAAGACTCATTGTTATCGGTGTCTCCGATATACGTTGTACATTTGGCGCCGTCTTTCACTGATCTGAAAAATATTTTCTTCACAGAATCTCCCCTCCATATCACCGGCGCTACATACCTCTGTTAATTCCTAACATTGCACGATAACGACGATTCGGTGATTCATCTCGTACACGCTTTATCAATGAAACGTCATGAGGTGATATAAATCACATTGCGATTGTACTTGGTCGAAAAGCGGAGAAAAAATTCAATATGTAATCAACGTGCATTTATGTGATTGGAATTTCGTTGTTTTGTGACTGTCAACTTCCCGGATGCACTGGTAAAATCTGTTTTGCTTTTCGTATCATGCCGTTTTTCGTTATGTTTCCTTTCCTGTTTCTCCTGCTCGTTGGGTATTATGTAATTTTGCCCAATTGCTATTCATTCTCTGCCACTAATTCACTATGTACGATAAGAATTTGTGCACGTAAAATGGATATGCTCCCTATAAAATGCCGCCTATCTTCGGTCGTAAGTGAAGAGACAACTAAAATCGCACCACTGCTTCTGAATTGAATTATACAGACAAATGTACCCTTCATAGCAATAAAACGGGTATCTATATGTTGCTTACAGTAATAGCGCGTGGTTGTCTAACTGCGCTCTATTATTGTGAAGATTCCTAACCAGACTACACAGGTACTATTTGATGCTTAGACCGAGCACGCAGTTTATTCCTCTCTACTGTATGGTGTTTACAACGTCGCAAGCTTTCGGAATGTCGCTATTGTATTTTACACGAATAATAGTCTTTAGATCGTAAGCTGTAAAGAAAATGGAATAAAAACGATTGA
>JABSMR010011655.1:0-11285 GCA_018902295.1 Dusona sp. PSUC_FEM 10030013 | reverse complement strand
TCTTCGCTTGTCTTTTTCGATTGCAAATATTTTCCTATGAAAGAAAAAACTTCATATTTTTAAAAAATAATAAAAAATTATTTTCGAGTGTCGGAAGAGAAAAGTATTAAAATACCCTTTATTTTGCATAATGGCTGCTAAATGGGTCGTTTTCATTCCAGGTGCAGCACACATGTCTAGAGCTGTGGTTCCAGGCTCAGGATTCAAGAGAAAAGCAGGAAAACAGCTCGCCTGTAAAAAAGCAAAAAAAATCATCAAAACCTATTTTTAAATAAAAAAAATTCATTCCTCAAACACTAATTAAATTCTACCTTGTCCTGGAGTATAATAGCTCCGTCCTTGTACCTCGGATCATGGTGAAATTGAGTGCCACATGCGAAAGCCAATAATTCAGGGATATGAAAATCCTGAACGAACGAATTGCCGTTTAAGCTTTCAAGGTTGTTGAGAAAGGAAGTATAATTCGGACTTTTTGGCACGAGTATCCCTTCGTCGTCCGTGAAGGAATTTATCATTTCTTCAACGCTTGAGACGAGGGTATTTACGCGAACGTATCTTGGTTTTTTGACTGAAAGACAAATTTTGTATTTTTTTTACTTAATTATTTCTCACGTTTTGGAAGCATAATCAGTATAAGCTGATGGAAAATATAAGTCACACGTTATCCATGTTGTATTTATTGTAACGTGTACCTTAATGTCTCTGGAATACTACAATTATATTCTACGATTATGATCGAAACGACTGAGCACGTAATATCCTTGCTGACCTATCTAGTACAATCTCGACCGGACTCTCCTTGTCGTTTCATTTCGAAAGAGAATCTCATTTGAGAACATGCTCTTTCTCTCTTTCAGTCAGTCTTATCCTCACCTCGTTTTACTTCTTATACAGCTACCTTTACATTTATCTGGTTCTCTTTACTTTCAAGACTATCGAATGATCCGGTAGGATCGTCTTCGTGCGAGTGCATACTTTAATCGCATTAACCCCAGTCATCCTACGTCCCACCTTCCCACCATGGACATCTCTGTCGCTCACGAAAGTCCTTCGCCAGAAAAGCTTCCGATCCTATCAGTCAGGTCGGCTCGCTAATTAAAGTAGCCCGAATGTGCCTCCCTCCTTAGCTTCTCTTTTCTACTCGCTTTATCACTTCTCTTTCCATTCCTCCCTCCCCCTCTTTCTCCCTCTCCTCTCTCTTTCGCTCGCTCCTTCTCTCCATCGTTCTCTATCTGGTTTTCTTTCTGCACTGAGTTCCCCGAAAGCGTGAGTACTCGCTCTGATGCGTGAATACCAGTCAGACAAAATACTCCCGTCTTCACGCCATCACGTGAGTCAAAAGTCGTCGTCGGAAGAATATCCCTTTGTACATCATCCCTGTATTAAACGTGACTTCGCCCTCAGCTTATTGGACTTTATTTAATTAGACTTAAGTTTCTCGAGACTGTGCGTTCGTTTGGAACGAAATTAGATACGTTGGTATCGGGCATGCTTGTAACTAAAATAAAATCTCCAGCATATTAGCTGATTGGTACTTTGGAAGTCTCCGCGATATCAGTAGTTCATTACTGACATCAAATTATTCCCAATCGGTATAAAAATCTTTTCTAAGATACCGAAAAACTGTTGACCTAAAACTGACAATTGAGAAGGAACCAATTTATCATTTTATTCATTCAAGAACATCAAATGGTTGCTTGAGTCGGCGATACTTATTTTACTGAATATTTAAAAATATCCCAATCAATCTTTTATTTACATAAAATGTATCGTTTATTCCATAGACCTGAATTTTGTTTTAGTCCTAATATCTAAATTGAATTAAGTAAATTAATTTGGAAGATCTTGTTGAATGAACAAAATGACTGTTCCTATAGTATATGGATAAATCGTATAGAATGATTCTTTTTAAGAATGATTTCTATCAATATCCCTGACATAAAATTCCATACGTTCTTATGAGATTACGAAATACCCTGGCAGATCAAATTTGCGGAAAAGGGAAATCTCATATTGAATACGCACGACAAAATCGCTTCTCTATATTCATCCAGGGAGGATTCCCACATAAGCTCTTTCTCAAGAATATGAGCACCTATGGAGATCTACATGAAAATGTCAGTACTCGAGAATGAAATTCTATCTCATACATAAAAATCTAGCTTATTCTCTACTCCTAAGAATTTGTTCAATTTCCGAGATATCTTGAAGAAGAGAAAAGTCGTGATACGAGACAACGATTTACCCAATGAGAATTTTCGCGGAAAATTAATACGAGCTAATGCATCTCTAGAGTGCCAACCTGGCCGAGAGAACTCTTATTGCGAACTCTGCTATTTCAATGGCGGCGGTGAGTTGCCAAGGGATTTCTGCCCTCGTTTACGACCTTGTCCTTCTTGCATTTTCTCTCCTTCTTCCCACCGAGTTTACGACTTCCTGCAGTGAATTTCGCCCGCGTGTGTTTGAGAGAAAAAAAACTATACGCTCGTTACATACCACCGAGGACCTGCGAGCCTTAACGAATTCGCCATCTCTGTCCCTCTTTTTCTCTCACTCGATATATAAATTAAAACAGCGTAAATACAGTGCCGCTTCTCGTACACGGCTATATGGTTTTATGTTGCCGCAAATAAACGTGACCTCTCTGCCTCGTTATCGAAGTATGTGAATATCTTTCTGACTCAAAAATTTTTTTATCCTGTTTAAACACATCTTGATGGTGTATTCATCGCAGTGCCTTTTTCCCCAGAGTAATGGTCTAATTATTGCATTAATCTTGTCGAAGGTATGTATCAGTGCACGACGATAAGCAAGCGATAAGATAAAGCATTCAACTCTTTTCCCGATTATCATTGCGCAACAATCTTTTCGCAAAAGCGTCTTAATTAACAGATACCGTACGACTCGTGAACATGCACGAGCGAAGCTCACACAAATCGTGTATATTCGGTGGCCGTTTTCTCTTGGTAGAAGAACGCTGGAGAGAAGCTGGACGAGAGCGTTAATCGAGTCGTCTCATGACACACTCAGAGAGTCCGAGTGGACGTTAAGATTGCCGCTTTGGATAAACAGTAACCGTAAAAGAAAAATAAATGCATGGTCGAAGGAGAGTGTGATGGACACGCTGTGAAAACGTTGTGCTCTTTGAAAGTACTTTACGGAGAATGCTGATGCACATATATGCACTGAACAATTTTGTATCAATCCATTATAAAGTTAACCTAATCTTAAACCCTCTGCTTTTTTCGTAATGGAATCCTGGTAGTACTTCGGTTGGATAGGTGTGATTTAATAGTTTAATTTGAAGAGTGACACAGTAGATACATATTCACGTTAAAAATATATATAAAAAACCAATTAGGAGGCTGAGGATGTGGCAAAAATGTGCAGGGTTCTTGATCCTGCTTTCTGCTGGTTTCCATTTCTTCTTTAAATATGAACAATCTGCCACTGCTACAAAAGCGTTCTCGAAATAAAAATAAATGAGTTTTCACGTGTCAGATAGCTTATGGATAATTTACTTTACCTTCTTAAACCCCAGTAATTAGTTAAAAGTATAAAAATTCTAAAACACACTCTACATATGTCGTGTATCATGTTGTTTTAAAAGCAAGGATATAAAAAGCATGTAAGATTCTATGGGATTCAGAAATACATCTGAACCTGAGGGAAGTTTAGCGAATATCTCATTTCAACTATGACGTGCTCGTCTCGTCTTCTTCTTTATTCTCTTTCAGATATGATGAGCATGCAAATACATCGTTCAATATTTTCAAGATTTATAAACATGTATACCTGTAGCATTGTGGTTGATACGAGCTTCATCGGGTGCAGCACTTGCTTATTTGCTCTCAGAGTTGCCTAATGACGTCGTTAAAAGGCGATAAATATGCACTCGTTGTATCAGGTTGGCTACTATGTATTTTACAACAACTGATCACGATATATACATTCGTTTTGAATGTTCACGTGTACCTAAATATACGAATAGTAAATAGAAGAGCTATGGGGATTTTAACAGGTTCTCCAAGGGAATCGCGAGAACGGGGGTGGCTATCGCGAGGGAGTAACGTCACAAGGGGGAAGAAGAAACGCGTTTCTCTCCTCGAGCTAGATCCTTCCCCTCCTTCTTGTAAACCTCTCATCGAGTCTTGCATACATGACGTCGGTCCCTTGGCATCTCACTCCACTCATGAGACCTACGCTAGGATCCCCATAGTATCACTACTCATACGTACATAAAAGCTCATGTGCAAGAGGACACATTCGACGTTACGATTACTGTCGAAGGGACGGAGCAAAGGATATCTGAGGAATTCGTGGTGCTATGGACGCGTGCCTTTTTTTTAACGTTTTCCTCGTTCTCTTTAACCACGAAGCTTGCCGGCACTCGGGACTTGGCGAGTTTGCAACGTGATAAAACATTTTCTAGTTTATATGCTAATGCTCGCTCACGAACACCCGTCCATTCGTTCCTCGTTGATTCGCTCGTTCCCACCGGCCTAGTCGAATATACGTATACATGCGAGTACCTATATATTATATAACAACACGACGAAACCCCACAGGTCTCGACGAGTCGAACGACCGCGTGAACTATCGACGATGCCATCGGGCACAAAGTGCAGTGATCGCATTGCAGTATATACTCTATACTATACGGCAAGCATCGACCTCGTTCGAAAACCCTCCACCCACATTTCTACACTTGAATCATTTTTCTTCTTCTATATTTCATTTTCGCGTACTTGAATTTTTACCTATCTATAAATCGGGCCATCCTCCTTCAATATCCGTAAAAGCAAAATAATTAAATGTCGCATTCGAATACCGTTTAACATCTTTTGCAGCTCAGATTTATTTAAATCGCATGAAGTGGGCAACAAATTTTATAAGTATTACGAAAAACTTAAAAATAAAATTGTCATTCAGACAAAAAACCGATGATTAATGTTTAATTCGTTTTTTTTCATTTCAAAACGTCATAAGTTTCTTGTCCCCACCACCGCGAATCGTTTTATTGCGAGAAAACTTAGACTCGACAAGTGCTTGAGACAGCGCTTCAAACGTTGTCTCGAGACTCTACGGTGTTTCTGGATATTGCAAACTCTTCAATCTTTCTTAACTTTGTCCGCCACTTTTCCTTATTGTGAATCATTTCATTGTCATTTCCTACACGATGTGCATATTTATGACTTAATATTTTTTTCTCGTCGTTATAAAAAGTCGACACTCAAGAACACAATTCGACTCAGATTAATTATTCATTCATGGAAGACTTTAATCGTCACTTCGTAACGCTCTTTTTTCCGTTTATTTTTGATCGTACATTTTTAATGAGTACTTTTCTGATTTAGTACCGGACGTGATAAATTCTATGAATGCAGGAAGTTGAAGTACTACAGTTGGAATGTGAAATCCGTAGATGCGAATGCTAAGATTACGAGTGGAGGAAGCTTGTAAAGATACTCATGAATGCCTTATCGGTGAACTAATGAAGAGGCCGAGAAACGTCTTGATATGGAGTAACCAAATGAAAGAAGTTTTACTTCCATTATTCTAGTTAATTGCTCAAGGGTGTAATGAAAGCGACGTTGCAGCTGAGTTTTCTTCTTATATTCTACAAGGTGCGACCCTTACAGAGCGTTAATGTCCCTTATTTCTTTTTACCTGTACAATACATATATCTTTTGAGGCTAAAAAGGTCTGGCCATTGCACTTTGGAGTCGTGCCAGCATTCTCGTAGACAATTTTCAGGATCGTAACATAAAACTAAAGATTTATAACGATGCACAAAGTCGTAACCGTTAAGTACTTGTGTTTTTCGACATGAACGATTGAAGGAGACTTTTCGACAAACTAAAAATACTCATATGGATATTGTCAATTTGTATTCAATTATTTGAAGAAATAATACTTGAAACAATAGTACAAGCGGAGATTTAGTAATCACCGTTCTACAACGAAAAAGTTGTGGATATGTCTCGAGCGATATTGTTTTTTTTTTGTATAGGTCGCGATGTCTAGTAAAATATGAACTTTTTGGTTCATGATGATTGTGAATAAATCTTTACAATACATATTTTTCATACAAAGATAGTCAAAATGACTAATAAAGAAATCAATAAAAATAATTACAGTGATGACATTTTTTTGTCAATTTTTTTTCCATTTCGATGAAATAATAATATTCTTAACCTCATCGACTCTGATGCAAGATACATAATACATCAGGTCTCCTCATAGGTAGTACGAGGATCCAATAGAATTGTAATATTTGAAAATTCTCAACTGGCCCATTAGCTCAGTTGGTTAGAGCGTCGTGCTAATAACGCAAAGGTCGCGAGTTCGATCCCCTCATGGGCCAACTTTTTTCGTTGCACATTACATCACCACTTGCTTCTGGACCTTTATAGTTAATTTCTATACACTCTTATTTCTTGAACGATTTTGAAATTGCAGTTTTGAACAAGCTTTTAGAAAAATTATAAAACATTAACATTTTTTCTCAAGTGTTGCTTAAAAAGCTGCAAATAGACCGGGAGTCGACGGAAGCTGCAACGTCGGGAGACCGACGTTGGAATTAAATACAATTTATCATATAAGGGACGGAATATAGTTAGAAAACATTACCTTTCAAAAAATGTCTTGTTATTGATGATTGTTTTTTTAATTCTTGCAAAAAGTGCAAATGTAGAAAATACATAAATTGACATATGTGTCAATAATCAGAATGTTTTGAAAGAAATGTATTTATTAATGAATTTATTTCATTGTTTGTGTGTACGATGTAAAAGGTACTTAATTATTTAGTGTACGTTATTATTAGAAAATTAATGTAAGTAGAATATAAAAAACGCTATATCTCTCTTTCACATCCTGCTCATTAGATATTTTTCTTTTATACATTGTTCATACATTTATGAGACATTTACAAGTTGACAATCTATTGAGTACATTTTTCGCAAGAATTACCTGATGTATATTTTATACACGTGTTTTATGCATAGAAAAATATGAAAATTGATATATTTTCTTATCTCATAGTTATACGATTGTTATAAGTGTAATAAACAAAGGAATTTAATGTTACTAAATCGTAATCACGCAACTTGAATTATGTAATGCCTGGAAGCGAATGAGAAGACGAAAATAGAGCTTTCTCTCAATAACGAAAGAAGGCGTGACATGGTATAATTAGAAAGGAAAAAAAATAATTTGCGATCCTGCCAGGATTCGAACCTGGAATCTTCTGATCCGTAGTCAGACGCGTTATCCGTTGCGCCACAGGACCGGGTTGGGGAAGTGTCGCAAAATGTGAGAGAAATCTCGTTTTACAGTTTATTTATAGATCGTCGAACTAGATCGTGCCGCAGAGACGAGAAGACATTCCCTGTGGCTTGTCTATCTCGAAGGCGTTTCAGACTCTCCGTTGCTTCACAAAAACGTAATTATTGAAGGTCTGAATAACTTGACCGAAAAGACACGTCGAGGCTGGAGGTTGGGAACTAAATAATTGGGTATTTCCTGGCGTACGATAGTCTGAGATCCCTTCTTTTCCCACTTTGCTATCTTTTCTTCATTCTTGAAGTCTGTCGAATTTTCTAAAAAAATCTGCTCGAAACCGTTCGTCAACGAAGGAAATGATTGGATCCGACTTCAACTTCACCAGTTTCGAAGGCCTTCTCCTCCTTCCATCACCATTGCGCACAAACGAACTACCATCATCAGTCATAACGCAATCGGAGAGACTTACGAATATTTTAAGCTTTTCATTAAAAGAGCAATAAGGAAGAAAACGTTCGCCTTTTCTCTGACTTATAGACTCTTTCGCTGTGTGCCGAGGTTCGATGCCCTTCTGTAGGCCTCCCAAATAATTTTCGCTCAGCACTGTTTCACGCTCAAACAGTCGACAGTCTCACTCTCTTTCTTTTTTTTTTTTTCTCTCTTGAAACTTTACTATAACAATCTTTCGAACCTTGACTGGCCTGCCGTTCGCCTGATTTCAACCTTTCTACTTCTGTCGTGGAAACTTTAGGAAAATTCGTGCACCGTTTCCTTTAGAACGATTGCTTTTCGTTTCACGTTATTGGAAAATTTGGCAAACTGGCAAAAAGTTCCCTTTTTGCTGCTGTGCGTTAAACCTATAACCACAACCTGAGTTTCCATACGTAGGTGCGGGAAATCACGTAAAAGGCCTTCTCCACCTTTTCGTTTATGGATCTTATTTTCACCGCACTTGCATCCATTTTGCTTTTAAAAGCTTCGCTTCTGTGAGTTTGAAGTTCACAGCAGAATAGTTCTTTAAGAGTGGTGTTTGAAATTCGTTGAACAAACTTTATATATTCAACGCGGCTCAAAAAACCTGCATTTTTCAAAGACTCCATTAGCTTTTTCCTGCGATAATCTCAGCTCGTATTAGTATCTTGGATTCGGAAATGCTTGTACCACTGCAGTTCTTAGACTGTAAAACTGCCACACACAGCCGTTAAGTTCGAGTTAACACCAACAGAAACACATATGGGGCACTCCACGTATGTTTTTCTATCCTAGAATTGAACAAATTCAACAAATGTTTAAGCGCAAGTTCAGACTGGGTGGATTATTTTTCTAGACGATACACCTATTTGATTGTTTTTTAAATTCATGAATAATATTTAAACAACTTTATTTTATGAATTTATTAAGACTTGAAAATATTATGATTTCACCTGATTCTTAAATAAAATGGAAATGAAAAAAATAAATAAACTTTTTTAAGAATTAATATATTTTTTCCAAAAAAAAACGTCGAATTAAGTAAAAACGCTACTAATAATTTCTAAAAATATACATATAAGATATATTACAAGAAAAATTGGTTACGAAATAAAATGAAGAGTCGCATTTTTATTCAATTTCTAACATTGTTTTGGAAAAGAAAAAACATCAATTGTCAAAAAAAGTTTTTTTCTTTTTTGTTCGTCGTGAAAGAAAAAAATTCTGTAAAACACATTACAAAAGTTGAGAAAATTTGGCATGGTGCGGCGAGAGGCGCCTTATGTCAACCAAAAAATCCTCTCGAGTGACCCAACAGAGTAAAAATTTGGTGTTATAATTCGATTATTCATTTTATTTGCATTATCTATTTTATATTTCGCACGAGCGAGTGACAGCTCTCCCGATCGTTAGCTTTACCGTCAACATCACTATAGAGAGGGGAGAACGATTGAAATATCGCCAAACTCGTCATTGCCATTGTCGTCGCTCCTGCGATGAGAAACAAATTTTGTTTCTATCAAATAAAATATTTAGTTCGATACGTGCAACAGAGTATTTTCGTGACGAGACACAAGAATTTTTAAATGCTGAAACAAGTTATTGGCCGAACCAGCAAAACTGCGCGGCTGCCAAACAAATAAGTGTTAATGCCCTTTTAAAATATTGGACTAACTTTACTTGAATTAAAAATGTAGTTTATTTTTATGAAAGTGCGGGCCGCATAAAGTCATAAAGTAATCATATTGTTGAATGTTTCTCTATAAAGTTATTCTCAATCTAGTAAAGCCTTCAATCACATCCAGAAAAAATGAGCTCTTCGAAAAACGTATACGATAAACACCTGGCAGTCAGAAACCACTGCAGGATACGTGCGCGTAAACTCGGTGTACACGAACGTGTAGCACGAAAACTCTCAAACTTAAATTTACAACCCGCAATCTCTTTTCGCGCGTGTCAACTAGTATACATACTTTTAGTGTAAGCTACGGTGTTCAAAATGCTGTCCGACTCGTACAACTGGTCCCGGGACACGAGTGCATTTCGCTTCTGTGTGTTGCTCGTTTCACCCAATCTCTCTTTTGCTTCTATACTTCTTACAATCTCTTGCCACAAACATTTTTATCAAAACTTTCACATACTACATAGGGGATGTTTCACTGCTGCGTTGCACACTGATGAGGTGAAGAGTTTAGTATAAATTTGAACTTCTATATAAATAGAGCAGTTTGCTTATTTATTCGTTCGGAAAGATTTAATAAAAAATAAATAAATATGTTCATGTTTTATAAAATGATCCAGAATTCCGGGGTGCATTGGAATCTTGAACTCTTGTATGAATTAAAAATCAGTTCTTACCTAAATGTGGCTTGGCTATTTACGCGTTTTCTTAAAAGTTTAATCGTATAAACGGTATTTTTATACATCGGCAATAAATAGCCGTGAGTATTGTATTATAAAAGGCGATATTTACATACCCCCCCCCATATATGGGGTGAAAAATTGCATGTGCCTGAGATTGTATGAAGAATAAAAGGATGAAATTTAGCACGCGGTTCAAATTTGAACCAATTCTAGATATATTCGAGGGCTGGATAACCGCGTCGTAACCGCATGGTGCAACGACAATATCGACTTCCTGACATACGAACCTTCGATCTTTTACCACAGAGACCGCGGCCCGATGTCAGTTTTACTGGAGTGTGCAAACCTACAGCCGGGACGAGAGAAGGTTGCCTCGACGTCACTGCGGGCTGGCACGTACTGTACACCGTACCCCTATTAAACTTTTACGATTTAAGTTTCTTTCGTGTTTGTTCGTGTGTCCGAAAAGCCACGAGCGATTGGTCGTCTAGGAGCGGTCAATGCTTCGCAAACCTCTTCGACGTTCAAGCTTTCGATCACTCTTGGTTTTTCCTTGTATACGTGTATTTGGTACGTTACGAATCTCATTCTTCTTACGTAGTACTCTTCGAAGCTTTATCACATGACATTGCGGTGTGGCACACTAGTGTGTATACAAACAAAACCAATATCAATATGTACTTATGTATGTGCGGGTCTGGCGACCGGGTGGAGGTGGTTCACCCTGGCGCAGGGTCGAGGGTCACGTACACGTGAAGAGAAACCGATGGAAGGCAGAATTCTAGTCGACCACAACTACGAGGACACTAGCGATATACATATAGAATACGAGAACAAGTTTCATAGCTATAGTATGAGACACACGAAACATTCGATCCCAGAAAACGTCTCCACCAACCAACCACCGCGTGCCAATTCGCACGTACGTGTTTTGTATGTATATATTTGTGTTAGTACAGCTCAATTGGGATGTGGAGAAAACTATATAAAAGACGAATGGGAAGTGAATTGGAATACCTTTAAGAACTATCGAACTGTCAGTTGTATTACTTTTTAGTTTCTTTTTGTGTGTGTTTCGAGTTCCTTGTTGCTCTGTTTTCCATTGAAACTTTTACGCTACTGTTTATGTATGATTATATAACAAGTCCTATCCAAACACCATC
>JABSMR010011644.1:0-11287 GCA_018902295.1 Dusona sp. PSUC_FEM 10030013 | reverse complement strand
ACATATGCTGTTATATACATTGTAAAGGGACACAAAAATATATGTACACACATATATGTTTATGTGCATATATATTTGTATACATATCGTACGTCTCGACATGTTCTCATCTTGTATGCAACTTAAGCATGTATGAGAAGTCAAGCTACACAATCCCACCCAACCCTTTCTAAACTTTAAATGCTCTTTGGGTGGTCAAATAACTTTGCCATAGAATTCCAATTTGAAAGATTCGACTATTGTTATTTGGATTTTGAAATTTGAAAATTACACCAGTTGCCTACGACGATAATCGTTATTAAAGTTTAGGAAAATGTTTATTATGAAGAGTAATTTAATCAGCGAAGTGGTTAGTTAGTAGAATTTGCTGAATTTTCTTTCTAGAAATTGATTCTGAAAAAGGAGAATGATTTTCGTAGATGTGTTATTTTCATGGATTGAACTGATTTATTTTTTGATTTTCAGATGGAAAATATTGAGTAGATTTTTTGGTTAGTTGTGAACATATAAAAAAGAGATTGTGGGATGAAAAATAAATGTGAAATTTAAGACGAGATAATACGATCGATAAAATGTGAATAACAGATCTGACGAATGAAATATCGTAGACCTCTTCGATTCTGGAGAATTTTACCGATATAACATAGGGCAGTATAAAAATAAAATAAAAAGGGAGAAAAGTAAAGAGGGAAAGGGAGGGAGCGAGAGAGAAAGACATTCTCGTACGTGTGAAACGAGTCCCGTAGGACAGAGGGACGTGAATTTTGCGAGACCTCGGGCAACCCCAATGCGAAACTGCCTTTAATTTAAATCGCTTCACATAGATCCCTCGTCTGACATTATCGCGTATAGGGCAGGAGTGTATATGCAATTTATACACATATAACCTGAGAAAAACTAAGAACTAAAAAAAAAATTATAGTAATGGCCAAAGGCACCAAAAAACGAAACAGGAAAAGGAAGGAGAATAATGCAAATTTGCAGCCCCTATCAATCTTTTAATTCACCTCCTCTGTCCTCTCCCTCAATCGTACTTCAATCTCCTGTCATAAACTTCCCAATCGTACGGAAAATCTTGATCAAAAGTTATTTGGTACAGTTATTTCGAAAAAATCAACTGTTGATTTTTTTTCATTTCTTTATTAAAAAAAAACAATTATTCCTGTAATATTGGACTCGGCCAAATTAATTTGCAAATCTTTTTATAAGAATTCTTCATTTTTAATGCAACTCTCAGTAGATGAGTGAATTTTGTTTTTTATTATGTTTTTTCATTGGTCATTTCGATTTTTTTCTGATACAAAAAACAATTAATTGTTTGCAAAAAAAAAATTCAATAAACTAAATAAATGATGAAATAAAATACAGTTATTTATTGTATGTGTAAGTGATAAAGTGGATGATGGATCTCAGCGATATAAAAATCTTGCCGATCGCAGATCATGGAGCGCACAATCGGAAAACATAGATTAGAGGCGGGAGGGAAAAGGGTGGAGGATGTTGAGGGAGAAGACAGAGGAGTTTGTTGTAGGCGGTGAAGGAGAGGAAAAGGAAGGAGAAAGGCAAGGAGGTGGGACGCGAAAGTGCCGTTCGAGGATTCCTATTTCCCACGATCCCTTGGCTGCCATACGAGCCACGGCAATACCGGTCGTCTCTCTCTTTTTCGCTCTCTCTCTCTCTCTCCTTCTCGCTCCCTTCTCATCCCTTCTACCAGTTTCGATGCCTCGGTGAGAGCTTCTCGGCTTTCCGTAGCTTTCGCTCCGTCTACTCAACTGGCCATCTCTCCAGTAGCACGGTAATCATAATTACACCTGCGGGTGCCTTCTTATCGCTGCTCGCCAATCCCTCGGTCCTACTTCGCTCCTTCGAGAATCCTTCTTTTCCCGACAAACTTACTTCGCCCAAGGCTGAGTTAGTGAGCATTGGATACAGCACAAGCTCCGATCGTTGCGGTACGAAACGTGCTCCATGAAAGCATCGAGATTTTCTCTATCCAACGATCATACCAAAGATCCTATGTACCATCGGACATGATGCCAAAAACCATAATCTTTTATTTTTTTCCTATTCGACTTCATTCGAGCTGTCTATAGTCATTGGATTCTTAAGATTACTATTGAACTAAATTATAATTTTAATGAAAATCAAATAATACACTTTTTCACTTCCTAATAAAATTTGTTGTGCAGTAGGATATTACGAACATAAATTCAAAAATTATGGAGGAGTAGTGAACTTTTTATTTAAAAACAATTGATATATTGCATTTGATTTTCTGTATTTTTCAATTAAAAAAAAACTTCACAATAAGTTGTAAACACAATTTTCCACTCGCTCCTATACGTTGCGGTGTATGACGAAAAAAAAATCTGTGACTTTCAGCATAAAATTTACTTTATAATTCTCCCTAAGTAAATTATGCTAATGAAGATTAGGTGATATGAGATTTAAATTTCTGTGGAAGTTCTCAATTAATGCAGCTTTTCCTTAGATTGCTCAGACGGAAATAAATCTGTGAAATCTCTCTCTAGTCTGAATGGAATAATAGATGATAGAGCTCGATGTTACGATTAAGCGATGAATTGGATTACGACAAACGCGAATTCAATGCATACATTTGTTGCCTGAGATATTTCTGTGAATATTAATTGCAGTCACATTTAAATTGATTGATTGACAGCAAAGGGAAAAAAACTGCTATTGAAAAACCAAGTTGAATGGAGAGCGTGTCTGATTTTTGCCAATTGATACTGAATAGATTGGCTCAAGTGTTAAAGGGGTATTTTCAAAAAATTAGATACATAGTTGTTCTCTCTTGTTGTGAATGGAATCCAGAGGAATTCGAGAGTGTGAGCCGTTCAAAGAAAGAGGTCAAGTGAAAGAAAGACTACATTGAGGAAAAGGCTCGTTCAATTCCACTAGATTCGTCGATGGTTCGGCTATATGAGAAGAATACAAACCTGGGACGGAGAAAGACGTAGCAATGTGGGATAAGGGACGATGGCAGCGTAATGCATTGAATTAGACGCAAATGCACCCCGGGCGCCAATTGGACGGGCTTCCCCAGTCCGGCTAAGGTCTCCATCTCTCCCTCGAGAACAACCACCTTCCGCGTATAGCTGCTGGTTGTCCGAACGAGCGCGTGGACTTTGTGTACTCCTCCTCTTCCTTTTCTCTTCATCCTCCTCTTCCTTCTCTCTTCATCTTCCTCTTCCTTCTCCCTTTCTATCCGTTGTTACCATATCCTTGTTTCTCAATGTCCTCCAATGCTCCTTCTCCGACTCGTAATATCCAGCAGGACTTTACTCGCTTATACCGAACCCATAGGGCACCGAAGTTCTGCCACTGGAACATCACAACTAACCACTATTACCATCGAGACAGTTATCATCAACGAATGCTTCCTATACCTTAGCCCATCGCCGATTTTATCTTCATAAAGCCACGTCTCATTACAATATCCATTTTTTACTAAATCCATGATGCATCTTGGCTATTTTCTAATCCGGCCCTCGTAACTTATATTTTTGCACTGAAATGTTAAATATAAAACGCGTAGACCAAATTGAGACTAGATCTACCTTTCTTGATACGTTGGTTTGAAATTTCGCGGTTTTTATGTTTTCGAAAATTGGATCCCTGGAGATTCCGAAGGGATGCTGTGTGGTCGAAAATTCGATGTCGCCATAAACCAAAAACAATATTCTTCGTTCATAGATCAGGTTTTTATTAAAAAAGTTTGATTACTCAACCGATCATTGAGATTATGTCAAAGAGTGGATTCCTGAATATTTTTCACTACAATTCGAGTTTTAAAAAATTGATCTAATCCGTGCTTTTTGGGATGAATAATTTTCCGATGTTTTGCTCTTCAAAATTAATCAAAATTTTAGTTTTTGTTAATGCTCTTGACGTTCTTATCTTTTTTTTTGCCGTTACTTTAGAATAACCAGTTAATCATTGTCTCAGTGATAATTGTTGATAAAGCAACGAATAATATCGCAAGTGATCACATGGAGGACCGGACTATGAAACAACAATGGTACCTTTTTACGTACATCGAAAGAAGAGTTATTGAAAAAACCCGCCTTTTCTTCGTGCCCCGAAGAATTTATTTAACCCTATACTCGATTTCACTGTTAACCAAACATTGTTCTGCGATATTTTTTGAGCTTCCTTAGATCGAAAAAAAAGTTTAAAGCCTCACGTGCTGCGAGTCTATATTATAGCCCAGGAGCAATATAGAATGGATATCCTGTTGAACCTTGATAGCGATCGCTTTACTGCTGCTCGTGTTTCAACTCCTTTCGACCCTTGTACAATACTGCCATCCTTATAGGTTGTTCGACGAACAGTAACTCGATATTGTGGAGGGCGGGCCGCCCCGGCCGTTTAAAACAAAATGTAGAATAGGCGCTAGGAAGACATTCGAGATTCGAGCCCTTTGGATACTGCGGTTTCTCTCCTTTTCATCGTTTCACTAATTCTCGCTTACCGGAAGGGCGCGATCACTCTTTTCTCGATCCATCTTTTATTTCTTCTCGTCTTCATCCTCCTTTAAAATCCCTCCGAATTTCTTCTCAATTCTAACGAAATTGATCAATTTTGTTGTACATTAAACTTACAAATTACTATTTTTTTCTATGAACATTTGTTCAGATGTGAAAACTCACAAAAAAAGAAAAGTGCGAGGCTAATTGATAATTAAAGTTCATTCGGGTCTTATAATTCGCTTTTTTACCGTCACAACCAATAAAAAACTCTGGACCTTACGAATGTCTATGATTTCTACGAAATCTTCCAAAATCCATACAAATCATTCGATGCTAAATGAAAGGGTCTCAAAGGACCTCTGGGGTCTTTCATTTTTGCCTACATTTTTTGTTCATCGTTGCGGGAACCCTGGTGTCCTGCGGGGGCGGTTTATTGTCGAACACAAGTATTGTGCCTGCTTTTATAAGCCGTGACAAGATAATTGAGGTATCCAGATTCTTTTTCTACAGGTGAATAAGTTCTTCACCTGATGATGGTGATGAGGCAAGGCTTGAATATCGAGAAAAAAAGGTTTTCTTCGAAGGGGGTGCCATACGTTTGTGTTATTCTCAAAATAGAGATGGGCAAGATAAACGATTTTGATTTTATTATTCGATTATTGTTTGTAATTTGACAGCATTTCTTTCGATAAATTCCAATCTAGGAATCACTTAGTTAATTATAATTCATTTTAATAGATAAGTCTGTTGCCATACAAATTGTTTTTTTATTACGAAAAATGAAAAATGTTGCTTTCAGAGTCGAACAATAATGTAATTGTTTGCAAAACTGTCAATGGCATCAGGGCAAGAAGAAAAATCGTTGTAAACGATCTATGTTGTTAAATGGGCGGTTACCCATTATATTTGTCTTTGTTGGTATTGTGACTCGAGGGACGAACTGATATCCGATATTGTATAGGATACGTGTGCGTTCCCCTTTTTTTCTATTCAGCAATACCGACAATAAATGGAGCATGACGCTAAGGACGATTTGCGATTGAGGGAGCGTTTTCGTGGGTTACCTTAGCGACCTTTTCATCACTACATAACACATACACACGAATATTATTCGTACGTATAGAAATATATAAAACAAGCACTTTTAGTTTATTCCATGGACCAAAACGTTGAACATCCGGCGGAACCACCGATTTACATCGTTTCACTAATGGGATAATGTACATTTTCTTCATTCACAATTGTTTTTATAATCAACTCGTCATTATTAAGGAGATTTTACACGTGCAGCTAAAAATATGGTTCGATCAGTACGTTGGTAATTAGCGATTTGATAAAAATCTGAAAAATTCCCCTTACAAACAAAGTAATTGGTAAATTTTTGAAACAAAAAACTGTTCATTATAAGTTCATAATAAGTTTGTCGAGTTTTGTTTTGATTTTTTGATAATTTTCTCTTCTTTGAAAAGACGTAAAAACCAAATTTGTCATGTTCGAAAAGTCATGGCTCCCATTTTCGCCTTCGTGTATCTCGATGATGCAGAGTAAAGCTCGAGAGTGCAGGTACTCTGAGGATCGGATATGAGGTGTTGCCAAGATGGCTTGGTGAGAGCCCGATGGTTGCTCGATGTCCCAAGGGATTTTCAGAAAGCATGGGGAACCGAACAAGATTGGTCCCACACTCTTTTCTCCAACGAGACTAGGACTCAATTAAACTTTACGATGTCATGCACCCAGACATGTTCGCAATACTTTGGTTATTCAAGACCTCCCGAATATCAACTTTCCCTTTCCTATCAAGCATGTCCTTTACATTCGCAATTCCTTGTATGTGCAAGAGAAATACGATGCACGACCCTCACAACGGAAATAGACGAGATTTTGTGTGTCACGCCACAGAATTCAAACAATTATTCGTTTAATCTCATTCAACACATGTGGAAAATGTTAAGTAGTCGTTTGAAATTTCCAGAAAAGTTATTTATAATGAAATAATGGATTTAGATCGAGACACAAAAGTTATAAAGCGACTTTTCGTCTTAACAAATTTAACGTAAAAGTGAAACTGAATAATCATAGTGAATAATTGTAATCATGAGTTCTGTAATTTTATATAATTGAACGATCTATTAATATTGTTAATAATAATGTGTAATTTTGAATATTACGCAGTTACTTAATTACAAGGCAAAGTTACAAAGTGTCAAGTATACACCAAGGGTGATTGGAAAAAGAGAATGGAAAGAAACAGCTTCCCACAGTAGAATACTCTTTGGATCCACCTCGCAACCGCCTTTTTCCCTCTCTTTTTGTATCGTCATCTCAACTCCTCTAGTTCTTTTATTTACCGTTCTTAAAATTCGCTATGCTCGCCGTTGGTTGCCACGTAAAACGTGACTAAAGATATTTGCACTTGGCTTTCAGAGAGTTCGTTCCGGGGTGCATTTCAGCGACGAGGAAATTTATTGATTTGTTATTTTGCAGCTCGTTCAATTTATTCTCGTTAATGCATAACATTTAAAGTGAAAAACATAAGTCAATTGACAGGTGATCAGCTGACGGCTTTTTGCTAACACTTCTTAGGTGGTCGGAGCAATTTTTGTTTTTTTTTTTAAACCCGTTTGCTAACCTCAAGTTAATTAAACAGAGTAATAAAAAAATGGGCTGAAGATAAAAAATAATTTTTTCACTTATCATCGTATTAATTTTCCAGACTTTCAGAAATTTTACATTGAGTTTGGTGCTTTAATTCGAGCACTGAAGAGTAAGTGAGTAGATGAGAGAACAAACAATGTTTTTACAAATCCAATAAAGGTCCTCGTGACGACTGCAAACACGTGACAATGACGGAACAGTTGAAAGGGTTCCTCAGCGGGGTTCCTTCAGTCCCTCGGGGTCCTGTTTAAGATTGACCATGGCTATGCCCAGATAAATGGCCAGAAACCTTTACATTTATTCTTGGTTACACGCGACCCCGTGTTCACGAGGCCTGCGCCCCTTGCCATGCTCTTGTATTCATTTGCACATTATTGAGGATCATCGTTGTTTCGCGAGGATATATGGTTTTCGAGTTATCCGTACATTTCTCGTTATTTATGTGAAATCCAATGCAAAAATATAGGAAACAATTGAAAATCTCAAACAAACTAAAAGATTGTTCGAAAAAAAATAATTCCTTCGAGAAACGTGATAAACTCTTCGATTCTTTGAGTCATGGAGATTCGGAATTTGCCTGCACCTGTCCCGTATCTCCGAGCTTTTAATTTTACTCAAAAACTTTCATTTCCTGTTGCTCACGCTCGAAAGGAAAATTTCAACGTGTCATGCTGATGCTTTGTTTTAGCGATGCGGAGGACGTTGCAACTGCGTTGGAAAAATATATTTTTTGAGAAAAAAGTGCTTGAAAAGGTGTAGCATAGAAAAAAATCAGGACGATTGGGTGAAGACAGCCCTACAGACATTTTTATTTACAGTCCAGAACGAATCCTCGTCCATTTTTTGTGCCCGCCCTCTCTAATCCAGGAACTCTAATCTCATCGACGTGTATATTGTTTCTTTCGAAAACGATCGCGTGTGGTCGTTCGAACGAGAAACAACACCATATCCCTTCTTTCCGCCGCACCTTTACCACCGAATGAGATTTTGGTAGCACAGTTGATTCCGAGGATCCTCGTCAGTCCTTCAACAATATATTTAAGAACCTTTAGATACAAAACCGCGAAACTCCCTACCATAAACTCCCTTGATTCATTTTGAACTTAACATGAAGACTTAGCGAACCGTGACAAAAAATAACCGCTTGTTTTTCGTTATTATCTCAAAAAAAAAGTAACGAGATCGATCATTTCGGTTGAATTAAGATCGTATGAGCGGTACGAATGGATTGCGATTTCTAAATATTCATTTCACAATGAAATAAATATTCAGTACTTACAAATTAGGCTCTCTGATTTTTAACAACAATAATGGTAACAAAATTAATTATTATCATTAGAGAAAGGTATAAAATTCTATTTCGAATGGCGAATAAAAAAATAATAATTTTTTGAAGAGATTGTTGATTTGTTTGACAATGAGCTAATTTGTTAATAAGTTTTCGTCATTATTATAAGTGAAAATAAATGTTCGTAACTTCCGAAAGAGAAGCAAATTTTTGTAAATTTTTCATAAATCGGAGTACACAAATTCTGACCGGACTAATTTTTTGCTCCTTTGAATTTTGCTCATTTATTTATAAACAGCGATGTAAACGAGATGCATGAAAGGAAAAGATTGATGTTAAAAACATTGTGGATGATAAAAGAAAGGCAAGAGACCGAGATGATTTGAGGCAAGGCACGTGCCGCGTGGGTCACGCTTCGCTTGAAGATCATTTGGTCGAGTGATCGTGTCTGGTGGCTTCTCCTGCGTATACGATCCCGAGTGAATCTCAAGGGTTCACCTGTCTTCGCGGTTCAAGTATTCCTGGACTCTCTTTGGTTTCGGTACCAGAGAGCCTTGAACTGGTATAAGATTGAGCTAAGCAAGTTACTCGACCTGCCACCGTTGTGAACGTGGCTAAGGCACGCTTCTGCGGTACCACCTGCGTAGGGCCATTTCCCGAAGCGGCCAAGCAAAACTCAATGCCCCTAAACATTTTTTATTCATTTTTTTTCCAATCCTTTTTCTACATCGCACGATGAGCACCGGCTATTTTATTCAAACTTTTTCATACACATAACGAGAAACATTCGAAGCTGGTTGCAGCTGCAAAGATCGTACAGTTACAAAATAATGGAACTTTTGGCATAATTTTTCTAATTGTTCTACAGAAAATGTCATAAATTTAATATTTAATTAAATTATCATTAAGTAGGAGAGACCCGGGCAAAGTGAGACACTAGGGCAAAATGGGACACCCCACCCCCCAAAAAAGTGAATTTTTTTTTCCATGAAAAACTGAAAAATTCATTTATGCGCCTCACGACACGCGTTCAAAAATTAGGATTTATTGAAAAGACTAATTTTTCAACAAAAAAAAACGTTAATGATTCAAAAAAAGAGTATTCAACGAAAATCTGTATAAATTATATAACGTGACTTATTTACAGAAGTTACATGTATCGTGGGAATCCCTTCGTTTTCACGGTGCAAAAACTGTAAAACTACTGACATTTGTTTGAAATTTTTTCAATGTTACTCTGAAAAATAAAATCGGATGTGCTACACAGTCTGGCGAAAATAGGTAACACATTAAATCTAATAAATATTTTTATCAAACTTTGTGTTTTTTCTGCAAGGAACTATATACAGATCTTGGGCAGACGGTAAATGCGCTAGAGTTGACAACGATGATGTTGATTATAATTGTGATTTTTGTAAATAAGTCATGATGGTAAAATTTACACAAGTTTTCGTTTAATATTCAATTTTTCAATTAATAAAAAGAGTTATTTTTCGTGTCAAAAAAAATTACTCGTTTCAATGAATACTGCGTTTTGAACTTGTGTTCTGTGTCGAATGATCGAATTTTTCAGATGTTCGCAGGAAAACAAAAATTAACCTTTTTTGGGACGTAGCCCACTTTGCCCCAGTGTCTCACTTTGCCCGGGTCTCTCCTGTTTCTAATAATTGGAACTAAATTTAGGTGTCGTCTGTTAAAATGTCGCGATCAATATTAATTTCTATTAACTTCTCGTTTCATTCCTAACTAACAATGAGCTTCACTCCCGTAAAAACAACATCAACGAGATTTTCAATAACCTTGTCATTAATTCGGCAGAAACATCGACCAATAATATTTTAGATCCAAAAAAAGTCGCCTCCTCGACTCGAAGTGTCAGAATAAATTATTCTCCTTCGCACGTGATATGTAAGATGCTATCGGCATCCAATGCTTTTATTGGCTGATGAAGTCTACCCAAAATCAATCATAGCAGCTCTGCTGGAATGGAAATAAAACGCAAAATCAAGATCCCATCGGTTGTGGAATACATTAAAAATCGGCAATTTATGATTACTCATATGATAGCTAAATTATTAGGAATGTGAATAGAAAATTGGAATTCCACTCGAACTAAACCTTCTAAAAACAAACAGACTAATAAATAAGACCGAAATGACGTATATGGACATATATATATGATTTCATACACTCGTTTATATTAAGGTATACCTCACTGGAGAATTTGCCCTGGGTGACACACCAGTCCCTACCTAAATCTCAGATTACGATCTTGCAGTGGAATCGTGCGAGGGCCCAAGATTGAGAGCCCACTCGGTGGTTGGCTCGCGCGTCGGGAGATTAAGATGTCACGTGTATTTCGTGCAGAGAGAATGGGTGAGAGTCCCTGCGCTTGTTTATCTCTATATATTCACATATGTACAGGTATATTATAAGGATGCGAGAGTTGCCGAAGAACTCGAAGAACCTGCTGCAAGTGAGCTGTTCTGCCTGTCCCTTCCCTCTGCTCCACTCTTACAAAAGCTGCTCGAGAACTCGGATTTCAGATCATCACATTCTGCAAGATGAACTTCTGACCGAACATTTTCGCGCACACTCGTGTCGTCAACTTCAACAATGATGGGTTGCGTGGAATCGGACACTTGTAAAAAGGGGAAAACTTTGAAAACTGTACCAATTTAATGATTGGAACATATTATAGAGGATCTTTGAATCGTTTAGAGATTTTTTTGATGAAATGACAATGGTCTCGACTGACAATGAAATTGATTAATTTTTTTTCGGGAGTTTTTCCACGTGGATACTTTTGACGTTTTTCAAAAAAATTTAAAAAATAAGTTTAGCTTTTTAT
>JABSMR010011633.1:0-19135 GCA_018902295.1 Dusona sp. PSUC_FEM 10030013 | reverse complement strand
ATATATTTTTGGGTGAAACTGCGATTGCGACGACAGAAGGAGAAATCACGTTTGCCTCACGTGTATAGCGAGTCGGCACGTCTTCTCCCGAGACACAAAGGTTCTCGCATGGCTTTACTCCCTTCCGAACACTCTGAGAGATAGAAGAAGGGTTGCGAAAGGTCGTGGTGGGTCAGTCACGATAATACATGTCTTCATCTTAGTTTTCCTACACGGTGAATATAATATCCCTGTATACATCATGTCATGCGATATTCCGTGACTACCGCTCACCAGATCTTTCTCCGCACATTCCAATATGATACAATGGTGTTAGGATCTTTGACGTCTCTCATAATCCCCGGGAAGCTGGTGTTTGTCCCGTAGTCGTCGACGAACGTGTCAGGACGGTAGAGCTTTGATATGTTGCATCAGTGCATCATGGACCAATTCGATTCTATATTCTGACGGGGGCTATAAATTGAATTTTTATAATGTTGACTATTATTTTCACAAACAACCTACACTGCTCTCTTCTCTTTCCATTAGATATTGCCTTTGATCCTACAAACTTTATTATATACTAGTTTCGATACTTTTAATTGCACTTTCGATATCGACACAAAAGCGATTAGATAATTACAGATTCTTTACGAATATATTTTCATTCGTATTGAACCAAGCGTAGTCCTTATTTCACTTCAAGGACATGGCTCGTATGTCATGGATTCCTATTTCTACAACGAAAACTTGTCTTAACAGTTTCCCTTCTGCAGCTGACTGAAAAGTCGTCTACACATTGCTCGTTCCTTCGTCTGGAAGAAAGTCTCGCATCCTTAGTTCAAGAGCTCCAAGAGATCTTACGATTTCTGATATAGGTTGTACGCGTAAATGGAATTTAATCGCCAATTTGTCGAGCTTTATTATCGCGGGTACAGGGAACGATCGACGAGATAACCCAGTTTGGGAAAGTTCTTCTCGGAAACATGAAAGAGAGATAAAGATGGTTGGGGCGAAAGGGGGGGAACGATCTGCTCCCAGCGTTGCGGCGTGAACATCGGGATACGGAGCAATTCCCGCGAAGCTCTGGCTCAACAAATCGAGTGGACAAAAGCCGAGGGTTGCAGAGGCCTACCTATATTGGCTTCAAACAAAAAAGATCTATGTATCCATATCTTATTGTATATATTACATATTCGTATGATATTTTTTGGCCAAATTGAACGACGGAAAAGAAGAGAGTCCTTTGTCGATGATACGCCTCTGTGACGCCTGCATTACTCACCCAGTACATTGAATTTGCAACCCAAGTTTACGCTACTATCGGAGACTCTTTTACAATGATGTGAGAGAAACCAAAAGGTACGATGATTAAAAAGTTAAAAAAAAAAACCAGTAAAGCACCAATCAAATTTAATATTTATCCAAAATGATAATGAATTCGTGAAATTCTTGAAGATATTAAAATTTCAAAAATTCGTCGTTGCTTTCACTTCTCCCCGAAGAAGAGGGAAAACTGCTTGAGTGAATAACAGTAATAAAATAACTGCAATCGTAAAACTACATTAGAAAAACCAAATATAACGTTAACTACATTTCACTTGTCCGAGATGACTTCGGTCAACTCTTCTTTTTTTGCACTTAAGAAAACGTAAGCAATGTTCGGTGTTCTCGTATAGACGGGAAGAGGGCATCTTTCGAGTCTGATGGTGAAGTCGGCACGGTAGTATAACGCAATGGAAAGGAGCCGCCGGCGTTGAGTATATAGCTACCGTGTAGCGCAATTGCCGGCAGGATAGCATACGAGAAAAGCAAGCGCACGCGCACATACACGCAAACAAGAGAGGGATAATAATAAAACAAGATATCTCGTACGTGGGCGGTCGGTATTGTTAGCGCAACGAGATTTCGCGCGGAGCGGTTCTATTCAGCTTCCTTGCATGTGCTGTTGGATCCTGTGGAGAGCCGCGGCACTTCTGTCGACTCGGCGAGTTCTTTTTTACCCTCGAAAACCACGGACTCCTCCTGCTTAATAAAAAAAAGGAACAAAAAATTGAGGCGCAATATTTGCTGAAAGAAAAATACTCTTGACTCTAAACGCGCATTTTTTCAGTTGAAAAATGTGTGGTCATTTTACACATCATCGAGTGGAGCCATCGATATGATTAAATACAGGACAGAATCAAATTCCATTCTTAACTTTAGGTTAATCCTCAAAAACCAAGAATAATAGGAATCTTGGTAATCTTTCTGACAAGTATAGCATACGGTGAACCTGGCAAATAAGTATGATAAATAAATCAACAGTTTGCAAATTTGCATTTGGATTACTGTGAAATATTTGGGCTTGTAAATTTGAAAAAATCATCACAGCCTTTTGAGCAATTTCGTTATAATCAAGGAGTAATAAAAAAATTGAAAAAGCTCTCACTTTTTCAAGCCAGAGGATATTATTGTTGGGCAAATTAACGAAAAAAATAATTGACGATTTGTGGGATTAATTAAAAATACGCAATTTGTCAAATAAAATCATGAATTAAGAGTGTGAGAGAACGCGAAAGAGGCTTATTACTTAAATTTTATACTTCTATCGAAGGGATTAACATGACGGCTATAAGTAAGCTTCGTTCTCTTCTCCTTTGTGCTAAGGCTCAAGTTTGCTTGTACCTCATTGTATATATATGTGTGTGTGTGTGTGTGTGTGTGTACAATGAGTACGAAGAGTATACGTAATATGTAAATCGGTGGCAAAGATCTGCGGGGGCTGGGAGCAACGAGAGATATAACAAGAGGAGAAGAGAACATGAAAGAGATAGAGAGAGAGAGTGGATTGTGCTCACGCTTCTACGTCGTTTCAAAAGGAACGCCGCCGCGATAAATACGCATTATTCACTGGTATGGATAGCGCCGTACTCCTCGCGAGTCCATTGCAATGCAAGATTTCTAAAAAAAATGTTCTCGCTCATTGGACTGTGCACCAGCGATATCAGCCCTTTCGCGAATCGAGCTAACTGGACTTGAATGTTTTTCTTTATGTACATTTGTTCCATCCAACAAAAAACGACTATTAATTCGTTTTGTTTTTCAAATTCTAGTCACTTATATACTTTTTATTATTAATTATTATTAATTGGAACAAATACAAAAATTGCTGAACGATTACGTTTCTCGAAAACTGAGTAAATTATTTCACTGCGAAATGGTGGTAAGAAGATTACGAGGATCGATGAAGATTATCGAGAGAAAAGACTGTTTTTACACTTCATTAAGTCTCGTTTGTAAAATTATCAACGGAAACAAAGCCTCGATGGGCTACTCGCATTCTTTACAAAAATGAATATTAACACATTGAGAACCTGGCAGACATTACGGATTGAAATATTGAGAATCAAATATATTGCTTGGGTACAGAGGTACGTGGGTGCCGCCAGCGCTATACAAACTCGCGATAAAAGTCAGAACTGGAAGTCCTTGAAAACACTGAAAATTTTCTATGTGATCTCCAGGACAACGAGATGACGACGATGGTCATGGTCAGCCTCGGCCATCGGTTTCATGTTGAACGAGTCCACCCACGTTAATTTCTTTATATCCAATGAATTCACGTCGACTGCTCTTTCTCTTTCTCGATCTTTTTTTTTCAATCCACGATAGAGATACGGGTCGTTTTTTCTTTTGATTCGAAAAAATCTAATTCTCGTGAAAGAAGCAAAGCCCTGCAAGCAAGCTTTGTTATTTCCTTATTTTGTAACTATTTCATTACATTTTTTATTTCGTTTTCGAACGATAAATCATCGATCGAAGTTAATTGGCACTCAATAAAATGTTTTGCATCGAAAGCGGTTGAATAATGTAAAGCCAGTATAGCGTAATAGATCCGCGTGGCAGAGTCCGAGCGAAAGTGGGAGAAGGAGAAGGCTACTTCTCCGTAGGTTGAAGATTTATCTGTGGGCAGAGTTGAGGAACGCGCGTAGGCAAAAGGAGGTCTTGGTCGTGTCGGTCGTGTCTGAAAATCTGTTGATTTCTCCCTGTCACACGTATATTATGCTCGCTCTCTCAGCACAGCTGACGACAGAAGACAAAGAGTTAACGTCAGATTCGCGCCTTACTTCCGGTGGAATTATCAATGAGAAATTATTATGTATAGGAGCAGTATACAGTTATTCGTGACTTTTTGTACGCATGACTTTCTTTCGCAGCATTTCCGTTTTCGTACATCGAACTATGTGTGATATTCGTAAGGTGTATGGGGATCGTCCATCGGCTCCAAAAATACGTCACAATTCAATTATTGTATCTTCATTAACGCAGCGAACAAATTTTTTAAAATTTCGTCTTACGGCCTTTTTGTACGTACATAATTCGAACGATTTTTCAATTTATTCAATAGACACTCAGTCTCTATAGATATCTGAATCAAGCATTATAATATGGTATTTGTTGCTGCGCAAAAGTTCGTCAAATGTATGTTCAATTTCTCTTCTATGCGTTGATCTTGTTAACTAAATATCACAAACAGATTTAACATAAAAAATATGCTAAATTTTTATAAACAAGTTCGAAGACACAGTAATAATTTGCTCGGGATGACAAATGCATTTAGTTTTTTGTGAAGAAATTTATTTTTATGCCTAAAATCTGTTTGTTTTGTGGCCCTAACGACAATGACCAACGAATTACATAGATTTGTTTTTGATTTTCCAAGATTATGATTTGCGTCATAAACTTGCTGCTCTAAGTGAACCAATGGGGATTAATTTCGATGAAAAACAATGAATTTGAGGTAAAGTAATACATCGTTTGCGATTAGAATGAAACAATTGATGGAATATTTATAAGATAGTTGAAAGTGCAACGAGATCTGTAATATCGCACCTGCGTTCCCGTGGATCACTCTTGCCGCGGTCTCCATCACGTGCGCTAATCTAAGAATAGCCGTTTCATTGATCCTACATCGTCGTCGTCGTCGTCGTTGTTTCAATGACATCACATCTACGGAGTTTGCCTCCGTAGAAGAGATAGATCGAACTGCGCCGAGATGTATGGAGAGGTACTGAACAAAGCTTTCGTAATTGTCGGCTTGTCAAACTGTCTGACAAAGAGAGCGACAAGAACGAGTGTTACTGCTTCGCGTAGAAAGACACCGCAAGGAACTATCATGGAAGCGTGAGATTCTTGCTCAGCTACGCTCTAGCCACATATCTATCGCGGATATAAATACACCTTGATCCAAATCGAACACGATTCTTTGCAAGAAACTTATTGTTCATAAAATGATGGTCAGCTTCAAATTAAATTTATTATTGTTATTGAATCGTAAATTTGAATAAAGCTTTTAAGAGTGCCGGATTCGTACAAATTCTATTCCATTGGAATTATCTTGCGCATTTAACTGTCATTTCTTATCAAAATCTTACCATATTTATGAGGCGTATGAGAAGATTTACTAGTTTCTAATTTCGAAGCTAAATTTTAACGATGTGAAAAGAGCGATAACGGTGGACCATAGTTAAGTGTCGGGTTATTAAAGATGAGCGGTGAAATTGGTTGGTTATTTAAAGTGTTAACATTATTCAAAAATTGTCAAGTACACGATGATCAAGAGTTCCCTCTTTCTCCTTTTGCTTGTTTGGTTAATGGGGCTTGGTGTTCGGTCTTTGAAAATAAAAAGCCTTGTTCAACTATGAAATGATCTGTATACGTACTGTGTAGTATCTGCAATAACGTGACGCGAGCAACGAAAGGTCAAGTGACAATTGGTTTCCAGCCAGGTGCTCTTGCTATTGCATCTAACTCGCTACCGTAGACGTTTTTTTCTTTCTCTCCTTCCCTTTCTCGACCTTGTCTTTATCCTGCTCCCGATCAATCTTATGGACGTTTAGCTATTATCACTATGTACTACACAACTTATCGATTGATACAACTGTTGAGGTTCAATTGATTATCCGAGCTGTTCCCATCATTAACTTTATCTAGGAATCCACGAAATGTCCTCATATTTTATTAAACAATGACAACCCTTATTCAATATAAACCATTGTATTCCATATAATTTTTCATCCACTGCATGGCGAGGCTATCTGAACAAAACAATATATTCCTTCCCGATTATTGCTGGAATATTCACTAAAAATATGGAGCCAGTATTACACGTCAAAAGTCTTAAAATTAATTGCTTTATGAGAAATTTGTTCGAAGTTTTTATATATCCACCGTGTACAAAACAATTATTTATTTATTTGTTATGTGTGAAACGGTGGCATCACGACCCAACTACCAAATCATCTTTTTCGCTAATGCAAAGTGTCGTACCAGGTTTCGAACAATAAATGCATAGTTTTTCCTGCGCAGCGAACAGACCATTCATAATATCAGCTCGAACAGCAAAATAGTATCAAAACTTCAGACAAAAAATGCAAAACGATTATAAAGTCTTCAGAGTGATCCAAGGCTTTTAGACGCGATACGATGAGGTCTAACACGCACGTCTGTAGTTGCATTTCTCATTTCTTTCTAAAAGTCATAGCGTATTAGTTTTTATCTACTCTACAAAAAAAATCTCGCTCTGGCTAGCGTAAAACATTAATACATCACTGACAAACTCCGAGTTAAATCAGTACATTTTCTGCGTCGATATGGCAGTATAATTGTTCCCAATCATTTTTACCATTTGGTGTATCTTTGTACCTGTTTATATCTGCTAATGGGTTTTTACAATCAAATCATCGTGAGCAATAATTCTTTGCAAATTTTTTCAAACGAATGATATATTATTGCAACGGAAAAATGACTGAAAATAGATTCAGTGATATAGTGGAATTGTGATCGGAAACATTATTCAAACTTTTAACAGGAATTTTCCGCGTCACCGATATTTGAACGATTATTTTGATTGGATGAATATTCACATTATTATTGTTATTATCTCTTGGTTGATGGATACCCATTGTTATTTTTTCTGTACTACGACTCGGCTCGCAAACTCCAACGAGTTTGGAATTCACACGGTATATTGTTAAAATGGCATACTCGTTGGTATATCGGTAGCTCGAATGCAAGGCGTCTGTGTACGATAGTTGGCGAATGGCCAATACCTTCAATGTCTAGGGCACGCACACGCATGAGGCTATCTGTACGCGGCACGAATGATCCTGAAAGCGTGTGCTATACGCTGTTTGCACCGCTTTCACGTCTCTTATCGTGATAACTACGGGTGAGAAACCCTCCCGCGAGATACGTCAGAAATAAATTAGTTACCGAGAGACTCGGCGTGTTTGTAACGAGCGAGAACTGATAAGGATAACTCGTGTTATTTACCGCATAACTCGAATCAATTTCAGATTCTACAATCGAGGGGTGGAGTACAATCAATCTTTTATACTCTGTAGACAGAAAAACGAAAAAAGGTTTTCTTTTAATTCGATTGATTAGGACAAATCTTACGTTTATTCTCATCGTTGCATAAATTTTACTCAAATCAATCATTACCAGGTATTTTTTAAATTCTTATAAGAAAAATATATCAGTCAATTCAAGCAACATTCTTATTGTTTGCCATCACCAAAATTTATTACATTTGATCGATAATTATTTCTTTTTCTGATCACTAGTATTCGATTTGTATTTTTTATCCGTTTCTTCCATGTATAATCTTTTGTCGCATGAATCACGGATATTCAAAAATAATTATTATTTCAAATCCTATTCGGACCAAAAATTCATGAAAACGATTCGTACTTCGTGATTTTATTTCTGCGTACGTGCTTATTAATGAACGTAGTAAAGAAATTCTTGACACAAGTCTTTTTATTATTTATTATCTTTCCCGGAAAAAATCAATAAAAAGTAAATTTTAAGAGCGACCACACTGATTTAGGTTCGCCTTGAAAAGCTAGATCAAAAGTTATACGAACGTAATTTCGACGACAGAGAAGTTTCAGGAAACAGCAGAATCTTCCAAAATAGAAATCACAACAACATTTCTCCGAAGTGTAAAAGAATAAGTAGATTCCGCTCTAGTTGAGTAAGAAATTTTGGCTTCCATAACTGAAGCCTATAAAGATTAATATTTTTTAACCTGGTGTACGTAGTCACCGTATATGCGCACACGCATTCGTTCGAATACGTCTTTAAATGCTATTTTCGGACTAATGAAGTACTTTAGGACTCTGGCACAAATATCTGAACTTATTTAATGATTTTTTTTTTGGAAAAACCACGCCTATTTATGTAAAAGGAGAAAAAAGCACGCGCTCGTAAATTTTGTTTCGTTCCCTTTTTCTCTTAAGACAATTTTCGTTCATCACCGGTATAGGGACGAAATACATTTATTTCGCTGAGAAAATGGGACAACTTCAGTAACCCCTGGTGTTGTGACTTTATTTTACGTCTCTTTGCTCGATAGTGATCACATTATATATCCATACGACAAAATGATCGGGACGATGGATGGAACGCGGTTTCGACGCCTGTATTAGGGACCCAAAGTGCATTAATAAGCCGACAAAACTTTTGGTGAAGATAGGACGCGAGGCATCATGACCCGCCATGCACACGGACGAAAACGCATGCGAAACAGCTCTCGGAATAGATCTTAACAGCAGTAGGCCGTCGTGAGCAATTGCCGAGAGCTCGTACACACGAAAACTCACACGGAAAATCATCGTATAATGAATGCATACGCGATACGAAAGACTGACAAATATATACGTACTCATACATAAATATGACACAGTAACCATTCTCTACAACTTTCGGGCGCGACTTTTGACATATTTTGAACAAGTACGTGCGTATGTACTAGAAATGAGATCAAAACGTTGCCGCTTTTTTGTTTTATTTCCCTTTCATGTGCTACGCTCATCCGATCCAACATTTTATTCGTCATGATGTACCATGAAAATGTTCAACCATATTTCGTTTTTTGCAGGTAAATAAATGAAGCGCCTTTGGATGCGCCTGTGATCATATTTTTAATCATTTACTTTTTCAGTATTACCTAGAATTGTAACTCCGTTTGCGTGAAGCAATCCTAAATGGAAAATGAACAGATTCATATAAAAACTACTTCAGACAGTTGCTCTTACGACTTATGGACCTTCTTGGACACTTGAAGTGTGAAAATATTGTATTGTCGTTAAACTATTTTCTTGAGTTATATTTTCACATTTCTGTTCATGTTTTCGGATCGCTTTAGGCACGAACAGTGTAAATATTCCCCGGCTAATCTTCAATATCGAACTTATATTACGTAATATAATATTTTTCTTTGGCCACATGAAAAAAATGATTTTTCTTTTGTCGTATCGAAAAATGAAGTACTGAAATAAAGTTTGAGTACACAATGAATAGAGACGTAAGAGTAAATACCCGGGAGAGCAGCTTGTCCACAGAAGATCAAAGTAAAGGTGCGGACGATATCTCGATTTGCGGCTTGGTTCGATCGTTGAGTGATCAGCGTACAATAGGTCCGGCTGACACCGACTAATGACCACCACTCATGGATCAAGCACTGTTTTCATGTAATGTGTATGATATAAAAAAGAAAGAAGGCAGAGCGTGACCGAGGAGAATAAGAAGAAGAAGAAGAAGAAGAAGAAGAAGAAGAAGGTGAGGGGAAAAGAGAGTGCGATTAAGGGACAACCGAACCTCAGCGATTTTACTCGGACATTCGCAGACAAACGGACTGTTGGCAAGGAAAAGGGCGTATGTCGCATAATTGAGCGGGCAAACTCCTTTGATTCATGCTTTTTTGGTTTATTAGTAGTATATATGCATGCTGAAAACCCATACATTTAGACACGTACGCATATATTTTTAACGCAAAGAATCAGCCTCGTTCGTTTTTCGATCGTGTTGTTCAATTCGAAAGTAACGGGGCGTCTCTTTCCTCGACGTATATACACGTACGCGTGTACATCAATGTGTACGGACAAAATACACAAACATATGCATGTGTAGTTGTATATCTATATATATAGCCATTTATCGTACGTAGCTGGAAATATTCTCTGTAAGGCAACGCTACACAACACGTCATTAGTTCGTCGAGTGATCTTTAATGAGATTATATTGACGCGGTCGATTGGCAGCAGCGGCCGTGGCGTTGGCGATGTGCAAAGTCTTCATCGAGTCTCTGCTGTCACATCCTCGCCCGCACTCAGCCTCTTATTTTTATGATTATAATTTTTTTTTAAACTCTTCACGGTGAATTATGTAGGATTGCACAATCGCAAGAACTGCATGTATACGACACGAGCCGTGTTTCGGTAGATTTGTAGTATCAGTACTTAACACCACATGCATTAGCATTTTCATACATAGAGACCGCGGCGCGTTCTCGATCTCTTTCGATCGAACCGAAAAAAAGAAGAGGAAAAAAAAGAAGAAAAAACAGTCTGATACCTCGGGAGTGCGAGAGTACGACACTTGCCGAGACCGTCCCGATAAATTGCTCTCGCGCTCGTATATACCAACTTCTCTCTTCTCCACGTTGTGCAGAAGAAGAAGAATAATCGCGTACACGCCGCGATGGAGGGAAAAGAGAAAAGAAGAACTAGTTTTTGCTCTCGCAAACGCGGTTTGCACACAATTTCCATGCGGGAACGTTGCCGGTACTCGCCGGAGGATTCGCGCGAAAATAAAATATTGGCGCATATCCGCTGAAGAGCGCGAGAAAACGTCCTCTCTCTCTCTCTCTCTCTCTCACTCACTCTCACCCTGTCTCTTTGCAAAAGTATAGTGAGAAAGAAAGAGCAACGAGAGAGAGAGAGAGAGAAGTCGCCGAGGAGGAAACGAATAGAGTGGGCCCTTATTAACATTTCGCTGGAGGATTCGTGGCGAGATTAAATTGACAGGGAGGATTTGCGAGGCGTTTGTTACACGTGCGCTCCGTTCCGTGCGCGCTTCTGTTGGCTCTGCTTTTCCTCCTGGAATACACGAGCTCTCTTTTGCACAAACTTACACTCTTCTGCCCCCTTCGCTATCTACAATGCATGTTTATACGTGTACATATATAGTATATTGTAGATTCCATACCGAGAGTCAACGGGCTTTTTTTCCCAACCCCTTTTCGTTTGGCGGGGGTTACGGTATCTTATTGTACTTGGTGAAAATAACTTTCATGATTTTTTGGAGATTCTAACTCATTTCGTACGCGACTTATGACTTTCACCAAAAAATACTATAATAGAATTTTGAATCATCTATAAAACTGCAATAAGTAAAACAATATTTTGCTAATATTGATTCTTCGTATTTTCAAATATCATCATTTTTAACAAAACTGTGCAAACACGGATTATTCTTACGTTTCCCATATTTTTTTATTGTCATAAGAAGATTAAAAAATATCAAGTCGAATCAAGATAAAGAAATTCTACCGCAAATTTCGACGGTGAAAATACCTCTCGATTTCTCTCGGTATAGATTTTGAAATCCGGGCAATCTTCTTGAAAATGAAATTGGCAATTTCGTGAAAATTAACGGATTGTATTTTCAATAAAGTTCAAACCAATATTTTAAGTTTCAATTATATTATTTCAATATCAATTTCATTATTGACTCTAATAAAATATCCGGAGCCTTCCTAAGGCAGTCGCCTTATATGTTATGTGTGCCGTCCTGACAACATATCGCTGCCATCAGAGTGTGTCGCGTGTTCCAATCGATAGTTTATAGTCCTCTTGAACAAAGCTTCCATCGACATCGTCTTAAGCAAGTTCATACTTTTTCACACAATTTTCTATATTTTTACTCATGATCGTTTTACCGCGCTTAGGAGGATATAACGGCGGTGCTCAAACAAACAGAGAACTATGAAGGTTCCTTTGCTGAGTATGTATTTCTAGAATGAATAACGAACGGCTGATTTATTAGCGACGCATTGTTATATCGAAATCATTGATAATCGGGTAAATCGAAGTCTTGACGAAATCTGTTTTGATGGCGTTGCGAAAAGACCTTGACAATGTCCTCCCCCTATATCTGATAGGGTGAGAGATTAAAATACGATGATATGGTGATTTTTCTTATTTTTTCCAATATACAAATAGTGCTATGGAATTCAAGCTTCGACCAATTAAGGGTCACCATAGCATTCTCAGATCGGTCTGTTCCACACGTAACTAGCCAGCGCTATATATTAGTCGCTCTTCCTTCTCTTTTTACACTTTATTGCGGGACTCAATTATACTTGGTCAAGTGATGTCGGTCGTGATGCCGACGAGGATGTTTATTCATCGATCGATTTAAGCAAACGTTTGTGTGAGAATCGCATTACTACTAGTACGCTCCTGGGAAAGGTCGTGGCACTCGCATATTTCATTCCTGTTAGAGAGCTATTGACGTATGAAAGCGCGAGTAGCAATCGCACATCTTTTGAATTAAACTCTATGGCAATCGTTTTATAATTCTTTGAAAAATTGCTAAATAATTTGCCGAGTGATTTTTATGCATAAATGATTTTGACTAATTTGATCGTATTTGCAAACAAATTTGTCAACGGCCAATCCACGGTGATGATTGTTTCTGTATTGTGGATATTTTGATTTCAAAGAATCCGAAGGAAGTTTTTCAATGATCGGCTTTTGAGAGAATTTTTCATTTATTCTTAACTGCGCGTCCACGCCCATCTTGTATTTACAACCTTCGGAGTACAGAGTATGTATATTTACACTTGTTGGGATTTTTCTTTAACACGAATTATTTCAGTTGAGGGAACATCTTTAAACGAACTAATTTTTATAGAAAATCAATTGTTTCTAAACGATATATTCCGATCAGAAAACGGGTCAAAATTGTTAAACCAATTTCAAAAGTCCAGTGAATATTTGCAAATAGAGAAAAAAAAGATAAAGGGAAAATCAGTCTCCAGAAATGGCTTTGAATGCATGTGATAAACCGCATCACGGAGAGTTCATCGAGAAGTCAATCGTGTGTATAACTGTGTTACACAACTGCGGTGTGGCTTTGCAAAAGCCGGTGGTGCGAAACATTCGTTAACATTCCATGAGAGTGTGGTAATGATGTCGCGTACGTTATGACTGTGTGCGTGTGTCGCGAGCAAGAAAAACGCTGCGTTGACGCAGTCTGATTGTCTAACACGCAAGTAAATTGTACCTTTTCTCGCACTATATCCCGCGGATCATCAAATACACCGGGAGAGACCAAATTGCTTGACGCTCGTCAAGTTTTTATCTAGTGAGATTCATACTCCGTTACAAAACAAAACCGAGCACCTTAATAACTCGCTAATCCCCGAGTATTGAATGGACGCTAGTATATTGCTGTGACGTTTGTTTAACCGATAAAATAACATTTACGGGAACGTTCAAACGGAAAATACTACTTGGAGTTATTATGTTTGATTGTAATTTACAGGCGGCCAGTTTACGGTTCAATCGTCAATACTGTGAGCTTAAATTCCAGACCGAATTTCGAGTCGAAAAGTTTAGTACCGCTTTTTGATCCAATTTTCTCTCTCTCTCTCTCTCTCTACGACTTTTACGATGATGACTTTGCTACGCACACTGTCAGAGTGTTTAAACATAAAACAAATTTATATGACCAATCTTGTGAAGCATAACATGGCTTTCGAGGGTTGCTCGTAGGTATTCCGCAGCATTTTCCAGGTATTCCTTCGATGTGTTTTCAAACCTCTGTTTCGCGTCGGACCGTCGGGCGTCCCGTCGTTTTTTCAGTTTTTTTACTCATTAAACTACTCTTTTAACAATATAAAACCGGATTTTTTTGGTTCTAAATGCTTCCTAAAACATTCGTAGGTGCAACAAAAATACGAACAGTCATTATTTGTTTACTGCAAATATGCTATGTATGAACAAAGAGCCGAAATTTGTACTTTTTGATAAAAAAATGTATTTTCTGATGATCTATTGGCCTAAGAATGACAATTTTTGTACAAACTTAATACATTCCAAAGTATTTTACAGAAATAAAAAAAAAAGTTCGGTCGTTTTGTTTTATTAAAAAAAAGTTTTGCTTTAAAATTCGTAAATAGTGACCCTTAACACCCATGTATGCATGACAGGGTTAAGATTTAACTACTATTTAAATATAAATATTTGTATTTAGGAAACTTGATGGTCTACAAGACTAGTTTGATGCATTTTTGCTCCTTGATATACGTAATGAGAGAGTGGGTATCCTGAAAGTTCGATAATTAATAACTCTTTATAGTAAAAAATTTCTCAATTCTTCAATGTAGCACGAAATTTTTCGTCAGAACATTTGTTTTGCTCTTACCAATTTGCGCTGACCAAGGTATAAATTGAATTTTTCAAAATCATTTTGGTGTATATGTTCTTACATTTTAACATTAAAAGTAAATAATAAAACTTAATCAACGTGACTCGTGGAATCAACGAGTCAATCTGTAGTCGCGTTAAAAGTAATTTCATATAAAAACTGCACGATTACAAAAAAAAATGATAAATTCCGATCGTGCTTCAAATGGCAAAAGAGACACAGTAGCAGATTCGTATAGATGCTACTATATTTCACATGGAGATACTCGGAAATAGACGCTTACAAAAACACACAGGATTCTCGAGCAAATGACGTATGTAAAACTGATCATCAGCAGCTACATCACACAAACGGTCGTGCATCCATCAGACCTCGGCTTTTTTTTAACATATCGTACAGTTACGCTAGTTGAACGCGCATAGTTATCTCCACGAGGCGATCCGTCAAGGCAATTGATGCTGCATGAGGAGGACCGACGTTCATCTCTTTCTCCCTTCGTCTCTGTTTCATTCTTTGCGAATCAGACGAAAAACGGTAGGGAGGGAAGAGAGAGTTGAACGCGCGAAAGAACGGTCCTTGAGCGGCTCAGCGGTACACGGTACAATATATCCGTTGGGCAGACAAACTTGAACAGATAGACAGCACCGATGGACACAGGCTTGAAAATGAGTCTGCGTATTCTGCACTTTCTGCTCAATGGAACCGCGCGAGCCTCGCGAGAATTGTGCTTTTTATTCCTATCTGAATTCTACATCTCGCGCAACTATAAAACGAGATCCTCCTCTACCACCATTCATTGAATTTAAAGCTACTCCTGAATGAGAATGAATGAGACAAGAATTTTTCTATCAAGATTACTGTATGACACTAGACTCTTTTTTTCTCCATATTCTTCTGGGAATCGATTTAAAGAACTTACAAACGGGACACGCTTCCACGGTATAATACTATAACGCATTTGTATCAAATATCATATCGCTTTAGAATTTCAAGTAATCGCATAACTAGTTTTTCCGATAATTCGTTTTTTAACTATGAACAATGTTTATCATTCACTCGCAATTATAATATGTTGCGAATATGAATAATTCAAATTCAAACCTTACAAATAGAGTCATTTCCTTGTTTTCTAAATAAGTCGTCAATGTTTCAGATTCAAAATTAATAGCTTCCAAGGCAAATGAACTGAATAGCGGAAAAAAATGACGTATGACTTAAAAAAGATTGAGTTCGATAGTTTTACTCTATTCTTCCATATTTATTTTCAGAGTATATTACGCGTTTGTTAGCGAATTGCTAAGGTTCATTATCCGCATTCCGGTTCCTTAATCCTCGTTAATATTCACTTATACAAGCATTGCCGAGGTGTCATTTAATTTTGAAATATTTTATGTCGAGTTTTGCGTCGTTAAACTTCGGTATAAGAAGGTGAGCTAAATTGGAAGCAAATAAATTGAATTAGCTACTTTTTCAAAAAAATCCTACAATTTTGCAATGCTACGGAAACGAGATCAAAGGAATTTATAAATGATTCAATTCGTGCAGAGAATCAAAATTTGTAGAAAATTGTAAAAGAGACTTTCAAAGCTGAGCTTTATTTAAGTTTACCGATACATATAAACTAAAATAATAAGACAATTATATTCCTATCGCTTTGCTTTATATGTGAATTTATAGTTCTTATAGAAAATAACGTAAAGCTACCCGGTACTCAAATCCTCATCGAGTCTTCTCCGATTGTAAGCGTGGGCGTACTGGACGTTTCGGCAATTCGAAAACGCGGACAAGCTTCCTATATGCATATATTATGTGTATATATTATTGCCTTAGCCGAAAAATAATCGTGGGCGCAACTCACTTGTCTTGGCTCTCTCTTTCCCTCTTTCATTAGCCGCCCTCACTATGTTTCTGTCTCTGTTGTTCCCAGTGGGTCCAAGGTCTGAAACTTAAGAGTTTCATTAATACAACGATGTCAGTTTGGGTAAGGGCGATCGAACGTATTTCGGGTGCTGTTGATGCTGATTTCGAAATCAATTCGCCGCTGCTTCTCTCGACGCATTTTGACAAAACGTTCGTGGATCGCGTGGGCACATCAGATATAAAAAACAGAGAGAAAGAAAGAGAGATAAAGAGTAAAACACGGCGTAAATGAGAGCCTCAAAAGTGTGGATGTGTGTGTACATATATATGCACGTCCCAAGTTTCTCGAAGAATTTTGACGAGGCTCATACCTCGAGTCATACCCGTTGTATGGGGCGTTCTAGGCCAGACTGTTTCGAATTTTTTCAGTTCCATTATAATATAAGATTAAATTTAAAAGAATACCTCACAATTATAGTCCAGAAATTGGGGCTGCTGTCGGTGTCACTTTTCGTCTTTTTTAACTTTACATTTTTTTTTACACAACAAATTGATTTCGCAGTAATCGTAATTAATGACAATTCGTTAACTACAAATACCGTAAATAACTTTGCCACATTTGTATTAATTATTTAGATGAATTCACAGCGATAAAAACTCGTTTATGATTTTTCTCCAAAAAGAGAAAACTATTGAAAAAATGAAAATTGATCCATATATTTTTTTCATTTTTACGCCACGTAAATAGAAAAAAAATCCCAATCTTCCGACAACGTTTATTTTACTCAAAATTTCCTTTACATGCGTATGGTGTTTACGGCATTATAGTTACCGTCGTGATTACCGTCTCTATCACGGTCGTTTGGGCTCTAGCAAACTTCGAAAAAACGTGGGCGGGAGCGTTTCCTGTTTCGGTAGATCCGTCATCAAATTTCATTAGCCGTCATCAAGTCAAACACGAGGGAGAGAGGGAGAGAGAGAGAGAGGATAAAGCTTATATATCGACCTATATATAAAAGTTATAAGTGTATGGTCGATTTCTTGTATTCTCGCAGCAAACTTGTTATATAAATGATACAATAGTTTGGAAGGAATGAAAAAATATTGTAGAGTCATTGGCATCACACAGGTCATTCAAACTAAACGCAAAGTGACAACGAAAATAAATGGAAATGCCCCCCACGCTGGTTGGATTTTATCTTTATAACAATATGTTGACAGTCTTATTAAAAACTTGGCTCGCTTGGTATGAAATGATTTAACATTATCGGTTTGGAAACTGTATAAAAAAATAACAAAAATTATTTTTACTCAAGTTATTTGTGGTGAAAATATATTGAAAAATGTTAATGATTAATCTTAATTATTAAACAAATGTTGAAGTCAGCATTAAACAATTGTTTTATAATCATAAAAAGCGGGCAGAGAAGAATCAGCTGTGTTGACCCCTGGGAGGAACGACTATCAGCTGTGTTTCTTTAAAATTCATCCGGGTCCTCGCGGAAATCCGGGTCGGGAAGTTCCTCGCCTATGCCTCACATGTTGAGCCCAATTGCAATTCCATTCACGGAACTTGCTCTCTCATGCACTATCTTATTTATATTCATCTCCGAAATGCTTGTACATGATTCAACATGCGCTCAAATAATAAACGTAAAACAAAAGTTTGAGTATGAAAATAAATGAGTCGCCAAAAAACTTGTGTTTTCATGCAAAATTTATGTTTTTGCCCAATCAGCTGTTTGAAAATAATTTTCATGATGCCGAGAGTTATCGGTATTCCATTTCTCGGTATGTAATCATGAGACTAGGGAGATTGTATAGCCGAGAAATACATAGGCACTATATATACATACAGCAAATCGGCAAAGACGAGAATCCCCGCGCGACTCTCTCTCGTTTGACTCGGGGCACGCGCCTTCGGAGCCTCCTCCGCTCCTTCGTGAGCGGCAAGTTCCTCCACTCTTTGTACATAAGGCCCACTCTAACAAAGGGGCACACAGACAACGGTCGTATGCACACATACGGTTTTTCTGTCCCCACTTCTTGCTCGACTGGAAGAGATCGCACGAAGGGCAAACGCGTGTGTTGTGTGTCCCAGCAAATGCATCTCACCGACGGGGGATCGCGAGGAGCGAGATCCCTCTTCCCCTCCTTTGACCTCCCACTTTTCACAGTCGTCCTCACACCCACACGTACTCCCAACCTCTCCACCACGACTCCTCCTTTCAATTGTGGGCCCTGCGACTCTCTCTCTCTCTCTCTCCCTCTTTTTTTACTTCTTCTCTCCCCTCTCGTCTATTGCTACATCGCTCTTACTCTCCGTCTCTGAAAGTACCGCTTCGAATCGACGCGGGAGACTCTTTCCGACCCCCGCACATTGTATAACGAAATCCTCGAAAAAGAATTGACCAAAATATTGATATAACTATAATTGTAGAGATTCATTATTGGTGGTAAAGAATTCATTTATAATCATGATGAATTATGATTTTCATATATTTATCATCTAATAATTTATAATCTCGATAAATTTCTTTAAATATCTGCCCATAATAATTTGTCGATCTAAATCTCGTTCCATGTCAGTTGAGAGGTTAATTTTACTGGACAACGCAATTATTCGGTAACGCTCTTTTTGCTGACTGTTAGTACGATAATTTGCTGGGTCGATCGAAGTGCCAATAGTTTAGCATTGGTTCTTGATCGTAATTTCTTTGAAAAGATGTTGCCCGAAAACCCTGTTTAAAAACTAATCCAGGATCAGTTTTAAAAACCAAATTTTATATGTAATCTTGGATCAACCCACAAAAGTGTATGAAGATTATATTGTCAAAATATTGCTTGAATCGTATGTACTCTGAAAATTAACTACCAAGATGCAACGAAAATGTCGATAAACACGAAACCACACGCGGCCCTACAAGAATCCGTTCTGCAGCCTCCCGCAAGGATCGTCATCTTGGCCCCACTCCTCCAAGGTTCTCTCTCTCTCTCTCTCTCTCTCTCTCTCTCTCTCTACATCTTTCCT
>JABSMR010011632.1:0-11287 GCA_018902295.1 Dusona sp. PSUC_FEM 10030013 | reverse complement strand
TCCTTCGAATATGTATCAAAACGGGAGAACTTGAGTGGGATTTCAAGGTAGAATACGAAAAAAATTAAAGAAAAACAAAACGAGATGAAACATGGCAACGCAAGCTCGACGACTCAAAGTGTCCCGAACCCCTCGAGCCAGTCGAGAGTTATCGGCGCCACAGTTCGACTTCTTCTGATCCACTTTTGTTCCACTCCCTCTCTTTCTCTCTTTCTTTTCCTCTCTTATTATTTTTTTTCGGGAGCCCGGATCTACGATACAGAAATTTATTTTTCCTACATACTTCCTTCTTCGTCAACACATCCTTTTTTTTATCTCGACATGTGCTTCCGAATCTTTTCGCTAACGGAGGCCTCGGTGACGTCATATATCGATCACCTCTCCGTCCCGAGACTGGCAGACATAACGTGAATCATTTTCTACGAAATATTAAACAGATATTCACATGTAACGAGCTTTAACGTTTGGACGCGACGGGATTTGCAATGCGTATGAAAAAAAAGAAACTGCATATGATTCGTCTCTGCTACGTGTGGATTTTTGCTACAATGAGCCTAATCAGCGATTCCTCACTTTACATTCGCGAAATCGAGCATGATGATGCTTAACATGATGCCAGTTCCGAGTACTCTAGCGTTCCTAACTGGAAGCGCATCCGCAGCCTAGTTCAACGATTCTCCTTGACTATATTTCTCTGTCTCCGTCTCTGTCTCATTCTCTCTGCGGCGATAATATACGAGTCGCGTGGAATTAGTCAACACGTTTTTTTCACACGTCTGTAAAAGCAAATAGAGAACCGCGGAAGAGCGTGCGGGAGGATTGAGGCAAAAGAAGAAAAAAAAACGGCGACGCTAATGTCTGTATCCCGAGAGTCGCGGATGAGTGGCGCAATTAGAGCTGCCCGCGAGGCTCTCTCGTTCTAATGCGCGATGACGTGTCGGCACTTTGGCCAACTCTCGCTGTTACACATCTTTCGTTTCTATAAAGATTCGCTAACAAAAATGGAAATAAAAATATGAAAAAATGACGCATTTATTTCATGTGGTGTAATGAAGAATTGAGATATTTTATTTCATCGTTTCTTCTAATGAGACTTTCTCACGGGACGTAAATCAAGGTCAAAGAATTCCGCCCGGATCACTGCGTTTGAAATATATCCTATAGATAATACTTAGGGGAAAAAACTGATTGAAATGGAAGGATTTGGTCGGGCTTATCGGCACTGAAATGAATTCCTAAAACTAAATTAACCGTATAGTGCGTCTAAACAGTCACGCAGCTCACCACGTCCGCCACATACTTAGTGGAAAGAAAGTGGTTAAAACAGGCCTTGGTCAATGAATGGTTCTTCAGAATTATCGGACGTTCTGGTGTTTAAGCTGTGTGTGGGCTCGACCGAAAGATCACGAATACGAAACCATCTACCGTATACTCATCTACTATTGGTAATCGAAAAGGTTCAGTTATGTAAAATTTTCGGCATTATAACTTTTTGCAAACTTACGAATGTGCTGAACATTCAAGAATCAGTCCGGGTCAGAGAAACCCTTCGACTAAAGCGAACCAAAAAGAAGCAAGCGATTTCTACGATATGGAACATTTATTAGTGAGGCGAAATCGATGATGATTCATCAAAGCTGCTATCTCACTCTGTCAATTCTTCTCCTCGTAGGGGAATATCACAGACACTAACTACATATGTCGCTACCTATCATTATCTTCCGAAAAAAAGTTCTAAACTTATCCCTTGTTTTTCGTGCCGTTTTATCGTCGTGTGGTCAAAGCTTGGCCACGAAGTGCTACATCACCCTATGCACGAGGGTATCGCAGAGGATACGCGTGTACTGTCGCACGTGTGCTCACAATACCGAGCTGAAGCTGACGATAGGTAAAGAAAAACAGTTTTTCGAATAAAACTTATCATGTCTTAAACACTGATTTTTTGCTGTACAACTCTAAGCTCTTTGAGTACCTGAGAATGTTATCTTGAGTATCTTCCTTTCCTTGGAAACTGAAACCTTAAGAGATCATGTGATAAAGGATCCTGATGATGGGCGTTCAACCAATAATGCCGACTCCGTCGTCTCTCTTTTCTCACAAACTATTCCTAAACATTATCATCAAAGTTCATTGCTGTCTTGATATTGTACCGGAAAGATACTGATCCCCATGCCTATACCGACTCCTAGGAGATAAAGGGCGTAACGGCACATAAATTAAAGTTTTATATCGCGTAAGATCCGCCTATTGGTTGCTGAATTTTTTGCAGGCTATCCCCTATAGATCCCCCTCGCTTTTCTCGACTCGACATGGACATATGATACCGAGTCAACTTTCGTGGAAGACCGTCATGCTCACGCGGATGAACGCGTTATTCTTCCCCGTGAAATTTCATTGACACTCGAGTACACATGCTGAGAAGATAGAGGCCTTAAAGGCTAGGATAAAAAAAGAAAAAAAAACCAGTGTGTAATGGATCTTCTATATTGTCCCCTTGTTCCGGGAATAATGCGTTTTATGCCTTGCTTATGAAACAAACGAAGCAGACATGCTTTACCGGTCAATAAATCTTTCGCTGGTGTGCTGAGATGAGTTCGTCAACTTTAACGTACAAGCTTAGATACACAGTTTGTGTACTGACCAAATATCTCTACTACAGTGAACTTATTGCGTACACGTACGTTCCTCGAGCTGTTTTCTGCACTCTTTTCTGCTCTCACAATCCCGCCGCTCCCTCAGAGAGACGTCGCGAAGCGTGTCAGAAAACGAATGTGTCGCCGGTGGAACGGACTTTGGCGTCGTTGAAGTCTTGCACTTGCCTGCAAAAAGCACATCGCGCGTGAATCCTCTTAAGATATACAAAAACATCAACTCTCCGAGTCTACCACAGAACAGGCTGAATGATTTGCAAAGCTTAGGGCATTGAAGAGGCAGAGCAGAGAACAGGATCCCGCGGTGCGGGGAATATTTGCAAGCCTAAACCAACAACAGATCGTATTCCTTATTCCTTAAACCTCGTGGTTTATTTCCTTAAACCACGAGGTTTAAGGAATAAGTAGTTTTCTGGTTTGACGCCTTTTAGATTTTGTTTGGAGCCGGTATGTATATTCATCGTTTCGGTAGAGCTGTAAAGCGTTTACCTGACGAGTACGCGAAATAGTCTGCCCTTTGATTCTTTCTTAGCTATTCTATCGTCACGTGCCACCAAAAAGAGCAAACGCTCGTCGTTTCTCGTGCAACTCGAGAGAGTAAAGCATGTAAAGAGGTTCTCTTTTCATCACGTTTTTGTCTTTTCTAATCGTTTCTTTTTGTCTCGTATAAAGTTATTTCTTTGACCTCCTCTTCTCCTGTTTTCCTAACATCTTTTTCACTTCTTGTTGCGTAACGATACGTAGAAGCCTGGCATTTTGGCACCTCGCAGTTCACACTATTGGTAGCTCTGAGAGCAAGGAATCTTGGCAAAGACGAGATTCCATTGTAAATCGAGCGTTACGAAATAATTTAGCAATTTTATCATCATGAATGAAAAAAAAAACAAAATAGAAGAACTATACATAAATTTTTCATGAAAGGATAATGTAGGCTAAGTACATTTGGAATCATTCGTAATATATTATTTGCGTCTTATTACCTGTAAGCTTTGGTTCAATTTTAAAATTTCCTTCACAATTACACAAGTCTTTTCGTTTCGTTTGATGGAACGTTATAACGATGGAATCGTTCGATCATTATTTTTGCATTTGTCCCTGACAAGTAATTTTTCACCTCTATAGTTGTGAATTGCAATATTTCAAAATTCAATATACAGATGATTTTACGTTACACAGAAAACCACAGATATGTCATCAAGGTGCAAAAACTAGTTCAAATCGGTTATTCAGATCCCAAGGACATTAGATGCGCTCGTTACATGGAAATGTGGTAAACGCCCAATTTATAATAAAACGAAAAGGAATGAGAAAAGCCCGGCGCCTCTTTCTCCAGAACCCTCCTTAGTCGGTCGACTCCTATTATAGAAATTTCCCTTTCTCTATTTTCTCTTTTCACTTCTTTGACCCGTGAGTCTCGCACCCACAATTTTTCTCCAATTCGCTACGACAAATTTTCTACCACCGGTTTCTCTCGTCATACGCACGTCGTCAGGGTATTTTTTCCCCGTACTAGATACACACACACACACACACACAATCATATATACCTATATACTTAAATATTGTATATAAACTAGGACATAAAAACCTACGTGATTTGTCGCAATTCGTTATGCCTGTTTGGAAAACAGTTCATACCTGGGCCATTGTCCAATACTTGGGACTCTACCAGGGGGTGACCAGGTGACTTTTACATGGCAGCGTGCGGGCAATACGGTGCTTTCCCGCGGAGCGAGAGAGAATCTTACAATGATTCCTGCTGCCGGTTTTCCGACGCTTTCTTTCCATACTCCGGTGAAATATATGGCTCGTGCGCTATATCTATATATCTGTTCATGTATCTAACGGAACATATATTATGGAGAAGTTCAACTTCTTAACAATGAGATCCACGCAGAGCCACCACTAAGTTTCGTGGTTTTTTTTCCTCTCAATGGAGACGTAGATACTTTTCGTCCTTTATTGAAAAAAAGAACCGGCAGTTTTTGACCGGCTAAACCGGTATACGATATATACCGAACGAACCTATACGCGTATTAGTAAGTACGCAGAGGTCCGATAATAAATTTGATAAATAATTTCTGTTACAGCATACCACGCCTAGTCTCCCCTCTAATCTTAAATTAATATTAGCTCCCATTCATACAGCGTAACAGGCCCGTGCAACCCCAGCAGCTTTACGACTCTCCGAAGATACACCTAACCCTCTTGGTAGTCTCGTACTCCTACGTGACGAGGAATGCTGAGTTGTCCTTTTCTACGCAATGACCTCCTTCAAAACGATCCTTTGAACTGTTTGAAAATTTTCGACACGCACTTTTACAGATACTTTTCGAAGAAATGTAAATACAAATAAATCGTTCTAAAATGAGATTCCATTTTGACGGGCTTTTCGAATAGCCTTATTCGGTGAAGTTTCGTGTCTGTTCAGAAGCACGAGTACTCAATCGCAAGACTAATGATCATCGAATGAAGTCTACGGTTACTAGAGGATCACCACCGCGCCGTTTCCACTTCAGGAAGGAAATGACGTTTTTGGCGACCCCAAGACCATTTGAGGCGTTTGAGCCCGCGTGTCAACGACATCCAGTATATCGCTTGTAGACCCATAACCCTCGTAATCCTATATATATATACATAATATACATCAAGAATCCCGAGAGCGCGGTAGCCGAGTTTTTCATCCGTCGGCCTATTCAAGTGTTCACAGTGCCGTTTTTCACGCTTCCAATACGCACGACAATACCCATACACCCATACAAACTAATGTATATGTACCTATGTGTATATACGTTTGTATATGTATATGTATCATGTATCCCCACTGAATTCTCTTTTGGATGAGTCCCCACGTGGCACCGCACGAGGGTGTCACACGCCGGTTCTATACCGTACCCGGCGCACATTCACCGTGCTGATCTCGCGCTGCGGTGACCATCGCGCACATCTCTCGTACTCCGGGACCGAGAGATGCCGATTTTTCACCGTGTTTCATACTCTTGAAATCAAGAAGCTCATTTATCATCACGTATACTTTCGTCTAGTCTAGTTTAACAGTACGCCTTTGGTCTAGTCATTCATCTAACGTCAATTGCGAAGTGTCGGTTTGTTAGATTACGGAACCATATGACATTTTGTACCGGACAAACTACCGTAATGTTCAATAAAGACCTTGTTATTGAGTCGTCGACAGAAGTTAAAGGAAGTAGTCAGTGATCAAACAATATTCCTTGGATTAGTTTTATATCAAAGGAAATTCCATTAATGTGTGTTGATTTCGTTTTGGAAAAGGGTTAGTGATCGTGATGTCTCCCTTGATATTGGACGCCGTCAGCAAAACGATTCTTGCGGCTTATCGATGCGATACATCGCGAAACAGTGAAATTAATTGGATAGGGAAGTTGATAAAGTGTTTGGAAATATTTCTACGTGCTTTTCACCGAGGGCAGTTATTTCTGCGTTTCTACGAGTGACATAATTGTCCAATCGATTACATGCACCGCTATTCCATTGCGTAAACTCAAATTCCAATCGGTGTGTTTTCTTCGGTCACTAAAGAAAATAAATAAACAAATAAATCACTGGCTCTGTCACGCACAGACGTAGAATTTCCGCCCCGACCAACTGTCCGATAAATCACAATTTATCTGTGCCATTTTGAATCGGGATCTGCCTTTATATTTAGTAGCAACGTCGTATTATTACATTGTGGTGACGCGTGAGCATCACGAGCGAGATTGCAGCTCGTAAGCTGCTGCTCAATACTGGGATGACGCGAGAACGTCGTTGGCCGTACTCGCAGCTATGACAGAGATTGTTCGGTGAGTTTTTTCACTTCATATATGTATACAAATGCATAATATATGTATATCTATATACATGAATGTGTATGTACGATTATAATAATGCGAATGACTCCGCGTGCGGAGGCGCGCTCGAATTATATCAAGTCCCGTTCGCGTTTACCGTGAAATTCGCGCGTCATCGAAATTCCACACGGAACAAGAAATTCCTGAAGCACTCGCGCGCGTGTCCTACTGCCTCTTTACTCGCACACATAACGCGGCGAGATCACACGGGTATACGGATGCTGTTTTGTCGCGCGTTGATGTTGCGTCAACAAGAATTCGATACACGCGTTGGTACAGTAGTTTGCGTCACATGTTTGTAATTGATGAGAGCTCTTCTTATTCAGCGAGAAAAGTGTTTACGAGGACCATGAACACATATTCTCATGAGTTACGTTTCACCATCATAAAATATTATATTTATGAGAAATATATGCAAGATTCAGTTTTATAGAGTGCAGATATAAATTGGAATCTTGTTTGTCGGACTCGCAATAAAGGCTTTTACGTGGCTTTTTGCTGACCCGTTTCATCGGGTAGGCTGACAACTGACTGATGTTTTATACCGACCATTAGGCAATCCCGCAAAAAATTTATTGAAATAAACAATTTTGAGATTTTTCGTTTAATCCTTCGGACCGAAACAAAATATTAAACCGGATGTTAAAATGAATAATAGAGAAATTGAGTTCGTAAGCGAGTACCATTTTTTGGATATAGTTGAAATAAAAATGTGGAATAGAAACTTTTTATCATTTCGTTGCACGAAACGTGCTGCTTGCAGTTCCGTTGCAAAAAGTGCGCAGATCTACGTTTTCTGCTTAATTCATGTTATTTACATCACAATAAATAAATGTCTATCTTTAATATTATAAGATGTTATTCAAAGACGATACTTCAATCTGTCTTAATCGGTTTCGCAAAAGGTGGAACCTTTGTAGCCATTTTGCCACTTCGACGCCTTCATACTTACCTCTGTATCACGTCAGAGTGAGGGAACTTTCACGTTTGACGGCGGTCTCGCAAAATGTGCACAGAGTCTCGTCGCCATTCGCGGTTATACACGTTCCCGAACTCTCCCCACAAAGCAAAGTGCAGTGAAAGGCGTGGCTTTTGAATTGAATACACGGGACACAAGTTTCGTAGCATTCTCGGTATGTCCATGAAACACGAATACACACACACACAAATCTTTAGACGAGTAATATACGTCCGCAATAAAAGAGTTCTCACGTAAACAAGTTTTAAGGAATTGCTTTTTCGGGGCATCATCGACGGGCTCGCAGAAACCTTGAATATCGTTAATGCATCGATTCATCATTCTGATGGTAACGCCAGTAAATCAAATGGTTGATTGTGGATTTAAGATATCTCATAAAAATTTATTGACTTTGTATCGCTAAAATTTGCGTTATCCTTACGGTTGACCGAAAACTGAGAACTCTTGCTGCGGTTGCTGCGTCAATTGCAGCCTTTCGTATCGATCTCGATGGATCTTCCGAGATGTTGCTCGAAGCAATGGAAAAAAAATTAAACCAGATGTATGTTATAAATGAGTACTCTGTGGTTTAGAATCGCGCATAATCCGATGAACGAACAACTCGAGTGAAAATTAATAAATCGGTGAATCAACACCGGTTATCTGATTTGCAATGAGGAATTTCATGCATGAAGACCCATTGATGCGGTTTTAATCATAACTACACAATCATACGTATATAGTCTTATTGCTACAGTTTATATTCGTGTGATATAATAACACTATTGCGAGATCGAAGCTCCACCTGTGTGTTTTCTGCCTTTCGTTTGTAACACGAGCTACACTTTGCTTGCGCAATCCACAACGCGACTCTCGCTGTTCTACGAAGGCGAGAGTGCAACGGGACGCGAATCGCTCACCACATGGATCAGATCTATGCCCTCAATTCACTGTATCGATTTGCCTCTTTCTAATTTATTGATTATTTCGCTCATTATTTATATTGTAATATTGTATGTTATAAGACTATTTTTCCCCATTTTTTCATTAACCTAGGAACTTTTAAATGAGACCATTATGGAGAATTTTACTCCAAATCAGAAAATTCTCAATTAAATGACCGTCATTGCTACAAAAATCGATTTTTTCTGCCCCAAGGATCACAAAGCATCACTCAAATAGTACAATAATAAAACAAATACGATAACGATAATGCCGCTCGATATTACTCAATCCGATCCACTGATTCTATCAGAAATTGTTAATTGCTGGTAACTTCTGAAACTGATAAAAAAGTAGTATAATAGATGCCATAAGAAGGATTAAAAAATAAACGTGTAATTGACCGATATATGAAATAGCAATTTTTGCGCCTCTGCATAAAAGTTTTAAAATGATTTAAGAATATATTCCACACAGATAGAAGTATCGGCTTTTCGCGAGATGTAAAAAGATTCCTGGTACTCTCGGAGGATTTTACCAAGCCAGGAAGTAACTCGACAATTTGACTTGGCATTGGTGAAGTTCTTGCGTTTCTGTACTGTTTATTCCTTCTCGTATTTATCACCCATAATTTTTTATTGCTGTTTGTGCTGTATGCACACACACCGCACGCTTTTCTACTTGTAACATAGAACTTCAATGCTATATATGCTTTAGTATGCACGTGCGTAAAGCCTTCAGGAGTCCAGAGGGTCTCGACGCCTTTGACTTTGTCCATTATATCCCACTTCTCATCATCCTCATTCTCTCTCATCTCTCTTTCGTTTTTACTTTTTCTTTCTCTTTCTCTCTCTTCCTCGTGTATTCTCTTTCCTGTTGAGCCTTACTGAGTTCTGGCACGCGCCAGGGGCAGGTTTGCCGCTGTCGATGCGCCGGTGGCACGAGACGATTGCCAGAGATACCAGATATCCTCGGAAAGTCCTCGCGAATCACACGTATATACATCCCATGCCATACAGTATCACTTATCCCACTGAGAACAGATTTTATTTATTACAATGTGGTACAAGTCCAGGCAACAAATCAACTACCCCCCTCAACTGGTCCAAAAACTTTCAATTATTTTTTTTTTATAATTGCCTACCCGTCGTTCGATATGATTTTCTTCTGTCTGTATCATATGTCCTCTTATCTATCAGATGAATAACAAAAAAAGTCCATTATTCGACTACCTTTTGCCTGAAAAAAAAATATTTTTCCTTATTTATTCGTATTTCAAACACCATAAAACGTTGCTCCAGTACTAGACAGAATACTTTGAAAACAATTTTTAATTGAGAATGTACAATACCATTAACTCGATACTTGTTTAATAATTATATTATTTCTACTGTAATTGGTTCTGGCCCCTTAATGCTAATAAATATTTTGTGCTACTTGCGGAAATCGATGGGTATTTATCAGTAGCCCGTTCCAATTGAGCCAAATGAAATTTTGTAAGAGTCATTAAATTTCATTCAGCTTTATTTAAATCTAATGATATTTTTGGGCTCAAATAAATAATGATAATGATAAGTAAATATTTATTTCATCGTATTCAACAAAAGATCTGTTAACATTTAATTAACTCTGTTCCGAGTGTGGATTGCTGCATACGTGCCTCGTAAACCGTTATATATTACTGCTCTTTCACGATCGCGTGTGGCCCCAGGCCACGACCCAAGATTTTCGACGCCTGGCGGTGGCTCGTTAAGCCGCTTCTATCGAAGAAATATTATTCAAATTGCGTATATATACATGTATATAGATATGTGTAGATGAATATAAAAACTAGTGAATATTGATAACGATCGAAACATTCTTGCCTTTCCAGATATTTCACGATGAATCGCGTGATTTTAACGCGTTTTCATCAAAAAATTTTTCTTTTTTGTTTCATATTGTCGAACACGCTTCTTGTTATTCTAATTTATACTCTCTAATTACGACGGTGAGGTTTATCGCACAACACCTCTTTCGCTCGTCACTTCATCATATAATTTAGTTTCTCATTTCAGGCGAACTTGAAGTTCTCCTTTTTTTGTATATTTTAATATCTTACTCGTACTAATTCATGCCCCAACTGTACTTTGATAGAGGTTTCGAGTTTCGAGAGTGTCGCAGATTTTTTCGATCATTATAATTCTCCCCGTGTCTCGTATGTATACATATATGTGCACATATAAAGGTTTCTCGTCGTTACGAATCTCCCGTATAGAAAGAGAAAAACGAATAGTGAAGCCCACCGGGAGCGAAAACTATACTAACGTCGTGTTTTATTTCTCACATACGAGGTAGATACCACAGCGGGAGATAAATTCAATCGAATATCGTGTGGCATTGGTTCAGCCACATTTCGATCGTACAACATGTTGCTAGACCGTTTGAGCCAAAAGTATTTTAGAAATCGAAATTTGAGCACTCAGGTTATTAAGTTCCTATGATAAATATTAAATCTTTCCGGTATTTCACAAGCTCCACATATGGTGTTTTGTTGAAACCCTCAATATTTTTATTATTTTTTTTTTCATGGCAATAACGAAACATTTTCTTATCTGTTTCAGGTTACCACAGCTTGCCGTCTTAGCGAAGATTTTGTGCCTCCTGATGGTGAGTAAGCCCAGTTACATAATCATTTAACTATTCATTGTAAAGACAAAAATTGATAATTGAATACGTAATTTTTTATTAATTTCAACAAAACCGTAAAAAGACAAAGGTTATGAAAGAATGTTAATAGTTCATTTAATTTTTTATATATAGGCATCAAAATTAAATGGTAGTCAAAAATAGGTAAATTAAAATATAGTTTTTGTTTTTTTCGCTGT
>JABSMR010011621.1:0-11288 GCA_018902295.1 Dusona sp. PSUC_FEM 10030013 | reverse complement strand
TCTTTTTGCCCTGCGGGCAGTCGGGAGTTAAAAATAAAAGCATTGTGGGATATAGATTTTTGAAGACGTCGAGTATAATTATATCAGTTTTATAAGTCAGGGGAAATCGGCCAATCTCGAGTATAGATACGATGCACGTCTTGACTGGCTTTGTCAAACTTTTTCGTTTTAATAATTGGCGTCAAGACGCTGCCGCGTCTCTAGATAAAATATAATCTGTGCGGGCATCTGAAGCATATGAATAAGCTCATGAATATTTTCAGATCCTAATAACATTTCTGTCGGGAATAAAATACCGTTTCGTAATGTTAAATACGGTTGCATTGATAGTTTGGAGAGACTGAACAATAAATTCAAAATTCCTTCAAATCTCCAAACCTGGCAGTAACTGTTTTAATTGAAAGGACGTGAGAACCGCTTCTAGGCCATATCTTCCAAGTTTTCGCCACACTTTCTTTTTTCATGAAGGTACGCATGTATCGTTCATTATGAAGAAATGTATTTTCACTTATATGAAAAAGTATATTTTTACCTACACTATATTCCGCTTTCATGTAAAATTATACTTTAACTTAAATTGAAAAATATAATCATCAATATAGTTAATGTTATAATAAAACAGCGAAATATGGTATATTTTCAAGTATGATGGAAATATATTATCATTTTAATCCACAAATGTATTTTTTTCCGTGGAAGTATAAAACATCGGCTAATTAATTTAAATGCAAACGAATTATTCTTGTATGATTAATTTCATATTTTTCATATTGTTTATGTGTTCTCATGGGTACACAAATCGTCTCCATTCTTCTAGCTGTGAAGCTCCGTGAAAAGCAATATGCGAAAATAAAACAACAAAATCCGTTTGTCCAACAATGTAGCTGACCATCTAAAGGTATAATAAAAATGTTTTGGGTGTTGAACAGCATTTGAACAAAATTTTAAGCAATCAAAAATACGTGAACGTAGAGGGAGAAATTTTGAAATGTTGGTATCAACATAGTGCACTTTTTTGTCGTATTAAAAGGAGGCGTTAACTATTTCTAGAAATAATGCGACGTTTTAAGCTTCGAGTCGGACAAATATTTCATTTACTTTTTTATCATTCTCACAATTTTCTGCTTGTAATTCTCAAAAACTCTTCTTACTTACCTAAAAACTAGTTCCAGTTTGTAAACAACAAGTACGAATTTATCGTCGTAAAAAGTCCATTTTATATATAAAAATACCTAATAAGCCATACATATTGATGCCTCAGATATATGGTGGAAGGGACTGTTCTTATTTCGAAACATAAGACCCATAAAATAATAAATAGATAAGGAAGAAATTATTATTGTGAAATATAAAATAGTTAAGAAATATGACCTGCCTACTATTTTTTGTAACGGTTGTTTATTGTCTCGATATTATTCAAGATTTTACAGGTCACAATTGCGGATGTTCTTCTCACTAATAGTATCAATGATAATACAAACATTGGAGAAATGAGAATCAGTCCAGCCGTGACTGCTGTAAAAATCGACATGATAAGTTCCATATACACGTTTGGAAAAAATTATTTCATACAAAGCAATGGATTGACTGTATAGAATCCAGGAATGTGGTATTCAGACGAAGTGAATAAATCTTTGATCGAAATAAATGTACACAACGCAAGGTGTCTTGACGTACACGGGAAGTCTACTCTATATACAACAACCGGCCATTCCCTTCTGTGCCTTAGCAGCCTTCTTTACCTACACCGTTAAAAAAATGTATTTAATGCGAGTAATCGTATTTTACTGTAGGCAAATAAATTTTTCTTTACAATGTCTGATTCGAGCCAATGTTCGAAATTGTTTTATGTGGCGCAATGTCTATTTTTATTTATTGCAAAGAAAAATTCATTTACATTCAGTAAAACACGATTATTCGTATGAAATAATAATTATTAACAGTGTAGGTAAAGAAGGCTGTGGTAAGGCACAGAAGGGAATGGCCGGTTGTTGTGTATAGAGTAGATTTCTCGTGCACATCAAGACACCTTGTGTTTGACGTTACCACTGAATATCGTAGAAAGGAAGGAAGGGAAAAAGATGGAGAGGGAAAGGAGAGAGAACTTCAAGTTTTAAACATCGAAGCTGGTGGACGGTGGTTCCAGAAGGAAACTGTCGCGCTTAGTACTCGTAATTGTGACGATTCGTCGCTAAATCGTCATATCGCAAGCAGAGACCGCGTAATAAATTTTGTGCAGACGGGCCAGTTACGTCAGTCTAGGGATTCTAGTTCTATGTGCCCACCGATCACTCGAAAAGGGAATACATAGTGTGCAAAAAAGACGACTCGAGTTCACTCACCACAACGATCACCGTCTCGTTGGAATATCACCTCGAGTTGTCCGAAAACTGGTTTCTCTTCCTCGAGCATTCTATATGTCTTTCGCAGTTGCTATATCCAGCAATAACACACGCCTTGGCCCCAAGTAATTCTTGCAACCAACCAGAGCCCAATAATCTTGCAGTGCTATTGTTATGCGACCAAGTGCAACACACTCGCTCCATTGAATCCTTCATACCGATTTATAATATACCAGTGAGTTTACCGAACCTCCTTAAATCAATTTAATAATTTAAAATATTGTCGCAACTAACCTGCAGTGGCTATAATCTATCGCATCGATCACAAAATCCATCGTACTGTTATTAGCAACACGAATAACGTATTGATACACTTAATTCTATGCTACACATTGAGCTGTGAAACTGGAGTAAAGCACAATTAATAATGGATCATCCGGAGAATATCGAATTTTGTTGCACTACGTTAGCAAATAAAACCAAAATTGGGAATGTTCACATCAACGAGTGATCTTGCTTGCGAGTGATTTCAAGGCAAGAACTTGAAAGCCTTGAAGGTTTTGAAATTTTTTTTGAGGTTTTCGCTGTTGGGCTTCTGCTCCGCAGCTACTTTGTATAATACGTTCGATGCATTTACAAATCGTCTTTATTTTTGGTATGGGCAGAAAGCATTTCTACTGAAATGAATTTGATATTCCAACGTTTCTTTAGGTTTGAATCGGTGCTTAACAAACATAAGAATACGAATGATCGATGGACTCTTTGCTCTTGCAGTTTTTGCTCTTTCGAAAACAATCTTACAGTCAAGAGGTACCCATTTACCTTATGTGTGTAAGCGTGTGCCTGGCGAAACCCATAACGTATTATAGCCGAGCAATTCTTTTCACATGGATTCTCGAGCAAAACTAGTATTTGTATCTTCGTATATTTCCCAATCGTTTCGGTTTACATAATTTCGGACGATTATTTCGATCGCAAAAAGAAGCGAGGTCTTTTCGATCTGCCAAAAAAAATCGTTCACGAATCCACGGTCCCGCTATACATTCACGAAATCCGAAACGAGCCAAATTTGCTGACAAATGGAATGACAATCGCTATCCTTGAGACACCGCTTAAAGTGAAAAAAGCTGATGCTTCAGAAAAACCAAATTTTAAACTCACTCGTTGTCCATGAACACTTTCATTATTAAGTATTCGAAGTCGGGAGAACAACATCATTTCATATACAGCTACAATGAGTATTGAATTTCATTTGATTATAGTTTTTACGCTTCCCTTCTACCCGTTAACAATGAAACTGGATTTTTTTTACACTTTTTCTTTCTGAAAATAAGCTATATTAGTATATTGTCAAGCGCGGATGCTGTTTAATAACGATTGTAAATAAAAAGGTGTGTATTCATTGGAATTTCTCTATGTGCACAATTCTAAGTTTTAATTTTTTATTTTGTTTTTTGCACGAGATGTACTAAATTTCAGGATACAATTTATAGCGAATTCGATAATTCCAACCGATGGACTTTATCTACTTAATATCTTTATTTTTTTCCTATTTCCAGACTTATGTGTACATCATTTTTCTAACACACACTGAGAAAAAAAAAATCTTGATTCAATAGCAATTGATGTTATTGGAAAAATTTTGTTGATTCAGTTGCAGTATTCTCGGTCTGAATAAATGTACAGTTTGATTTAAAACTTGTGTGTTTGTTTAATTAGTTTGCTATATTGTTATGATCGAATATTCCATTGGCACTCCGTAATGAGATACTTCGTTGATCCAACAACTTTTTTTTCTCAGTGTACTTATAATAATCTTATGCTGACTCTCAAATACTAAGCGAACTAATTAATTTGTGATAAAAAACAAAATACGTGGTAATTCAATGATATTTTGTTGAAAATTCGAAATGTGTGTCTTTTTGTTTATTAAACTCGCAAAAAAAATTGGATACCGTAAATTTACTGGTATATTTTAAAAGGAATCTGTGGTCAATGATAAAGTCTAGATATAACCGCGCTTATAAAACGAAACGGTATTGAATGAATCTACTCTACAAATACGTTTCAGTCCCAATCTAGACGCTCTTCAGAATTTATTCAATGAAACAATTTCATCCTCGAACCATACAGTGCGATCCTGTCCAAACTCTCTCGTTCGTGTTCCACACCCGAAAGCTGGTGGTTTAAACCGCTATTTCGAGATCGAAACGTATTTGAAGAGTAGTTTCATTTAATGATAGAATGTTCCATTGCTGCAGTTACCTCTAGCATACGTAGGTTGTTTAAAATAACAACAAAAAAAAAACAAGTTTTCCAAGCATTCCACAAAGTGTATAATTGGATAATTAATCGGTATATACTATTTCTCATTACTTGCACTTTATTTGCAAAATAAATGCCTCTATTTAAATCGCCAAAAAAATGTATCAGCAATGTTTAAATTTTCAAATTGGTGAGCTGCTAAATCAAAATACTATTTCTAAATGCGGTGCAAGTGTGTATCCGGTTATTAATTTATGAATTGAGTATCCAGATTGTCGGAAGTATTGTTTTTTTTTTTAAGTGGCATGCAAATCAAATTGCAAACAGAAAGTTCAATCAGGTTATTATATCGGTATATAGTGGTACTAGCATAGTGTACAGTATAGTAATGTAGCTATAGCAGTATTTCTGTTATAATATTACGTTTTGATGCTATCAAAGCAAAAAAAAATTTTTCACTTTGAAATGCAATTGATTTGTAAAATATCTTCTGGTTAGTTTCACTTTAATAACTGGAAAGTGCAATATTTCAAATCTGCATAATAAAAACGGTTTTTTGTACCCAATTATTTCAATAAGTAAGAAAATTCATAAAAATTATTAAATAAATTATTTTTTTAAAGATCCGTCAAAGTGACCAGTATACTAGAGTCATGTTTGTACATTCAATGTTGGTGGTTTTAGCGTGTCAAGTTTTATGCATATTTGGACGTATTATTATGGAGCAGTTAAGTATGACCATTAAAAGCCCAAATTCTTGAGGTCATGTCAACGACTCGAAAATAAAAGTTAAAATCATTAAGAAGCAAGACGATGTTCGAAACCGTAAGATTTTTATCTCTAAACCTTTAACGACTTTGAAACATAGGAGTAACTTTGTAAGAAACCTCTGTTGTCGGTTATTCACTGAGAAAATAAATTTGTTGTATCAACAGAATTTTCGTTGAATCAACAAATCCTGTGGTCACGAGTGACGAACAAAATATGCTGTTTACTCAACAAAGATTTGGTTAATCCGACCACTTAATTTGCTGGCTGAAATAAATACCGCGTTCGACAGAATTGGTTGATTTAACCAACTCACCTTTCTTAGTGTTTGGATAAGACGTAATCTTTGCATGCCTAGTTAGCCTATTAGCATATTATTTTCTCGTAGATAAAACTGTTATTTTTCGTTGTTATGAAAATTCGTTCACATTGACCACAAATTATGTATAGAGCATTCCGCCCCAAGTCGAACCTCGTCTGAATCGTTCATTTTATGATTTGGCTGAAACGTTTATATGTTGTAGGAACCATTGAAAGAAGTTCTCCTGATTTTTTTCAGACTTTTTTGACCATCCACTTGTGGGATATATATATTTTTTTAAATTCGATGTTTTTTTTCTTCAAATGACTGTAACCCTCTGAAAAATGAACCAAATCGAACTTTTTTTCTAAAAGGTTGGTCGTTTTACCGTACTGTCTGAAAGAACAATACGAAAAATTATTGTTATTTGTCAAATCTTTTTTCTCAATTTAAAACGAAAAATCATTGGTTTCAAGATTATAGCCCTTTTGAATTCTTTTGAAAAAAATTCCCGAACAAACGAATGATTTTTGAGGCTGGTTCCACCGTGGGCAGATTCATCCTGATATTTTTTTTCTTATCTTGATGAAAAATTCATTTTTTTTCAGTTAATCTGGACCAAATTGATTTTTTTTTAAATGTCGATTTTGACCGGACTTTGAAAAAATTACGAAAATATGATTGAAAATCATCCTCTATATATTTTTTAGTTTTTAAGTAAAAAGTCACTGAATTGAAGATCTGGAACACTTGATTTATTTCGAAAATTCACAAAAAACCTGGACCAATTGAAGGATGTTTGAGACCAGTCCCATCGTTGGGACATATTTTTGTTTTCTTGGTTTCAAAAAAATGTTCACTCTTTTCAATGAATTTGCACCAAATCAAACTTTTTTTATAATTGAAATGTTGGTGTCAATCAAAACATCGAAGAAATAGTTCGATTTGGTCTAAAATGCCTGAAAAAAAATGAATTTTTTTTTTAAAATAATAAAACAATACAAGGAAAAATTTGCTCAAGTCGGGACTACTCTTAAAAATCATTTAATTGGTCAAAGTTTTTTCGTGAATTTTTTGGAAAAAATAACATCTTCAATCAAATCGAAGTTAGAAAGCTTATTGGCTATGGTTTGGCGAAATTTTTATCAACTTGAAAGGGATAAAAAATAGAAGACGAATATCAATTATTTTTTTCATATTTTTTTACAAACGGTACATTAAAAAACCAACTTTTCGATAAAAAAAGTTGGTCTTGGTCTATTTTTCGGATAGTTACAGTCATTTGAAAAAAAAAATATAAAATTTTGGAGAAAAAATCATATTTCACACGTGGATAGATGAAAAAATCTGAAAAAAAATCGAAAGAGCTCCTTTCAATGGGTCCTACAACACATACAATTTTGTGCCAAATGAAAAAATGGAAGGGTTAGACGTTGGTCGATTTGGTGTGGAAAGCCACGTATACATTAAAAAAATGTATCGAAATAAATATGCGTGATTATTAGACGTGACGTACATACACGAAAATCATGAATTTTTTGTTGTATTTCATGTCAGAGGCTGCATATTAGACTTGCAAAATTTAGTGGTTATAATCAGACCAATCTCGTACGTGAAGTCTTTTAAAGGCTGATTTCTACCATCGACAAAAAATAATAATATCACTATAATAGACTAGTAATAAAGTTTACTTGTCTCTCTAAGAAGCTGCATTAATTTGACAAGTCCGACAGAATACCGACAAAATTTAGAAAATATGAAATAAAGTCTGTCTTGAAAAACACATATGTTCCACGGCTTTTTCTCAAAATTAATCTCAAGTTAGATTTAATTATTGCAGCATAATTTTACGACAGAGAAGATTATTAATAGAGCAAATTGTTTGGCAGGTCATACAATTTTTTTTTAAATGTAAAACGAGAATAAGATAAACGATAATAACTTCTTTTTTTTCAAATGTTTTTTTTTCAATTCTTGCATGCAGTTGTAAAAATTACTATTTTTTAAATATTTTTTTTTGTAGAACTCTTCTACATCACACTTGAGGTACGTTATGGAACAAAACTGTTTCATATATAAGCTGATTGAAAAAATGCAAATACAGAAATTTCGAAAAACGTAAATATTCAGAATTATTTAAAAGAATCTTCGATTTAGTTTTATCAAAAGAAAAACGATTAAAAACCTTAACATTTTCGAACGTTATTTTAATCGAAAATAAATGGTGTAACATTTTTTTAATTCATTTTTGATGTATCGCGCAGTGCTGCGAAATGTTAATGGAATCAAATATTTGGCGAGCCTCATCAAGAATGATTATAAAATCTATTTTGTATAGCTAATAATCCAACGCTAATAAGATACTGAACTAGATACGGGTGCTGTACAAATACGTTATTCACGTTTTACTTTTCGAGCTCGTCAAAGTTTAATATTTTATCTCAACAGAGAGAAGCATACAAATAGTCAGGAGAAACTATGTTACGGATTCACATAATTACACTAAGCCGGAGAGACATATGAGCACTGAAGTCAAGGCTTGTACATATGACGAACAGCTCGTAAGAATGTAGTGAATTCTTGCATTCGAATAACATGGTCATTTTATTAGATTCTGTACATGTATAGCAAATTACATATGGATATTTCAGGCTGCATTGAAGACATAGTTTTTGTCCCTATGTATGTAAATCTATTATAACTTTAGCATTTCCGTTCAATGACTCTTAGTGATCGTGCACTACAGCTATATTATAAAGAACTATACATGTTTTTCGATATCGGAAATAATGTTTTACATATATCAAAATAATATCAGGTGTTTGAAACCGTTTTTTTTTACATATTAGAATGAAAAATAGTAATTAGTACAAAATCAAAAGTCATTTTTTTGTAGCATTCTCGATAACAGACGAGGCGTCGCGTTACACAACATCGTCAAGTGTCTGTGGCTCAAGTGAAACTTTCTGTACCTTTGGAATGAACCAGCGGACGCAATACCGTAAATCTATACTCCAGTGAATGGCGAAATGTTATTTTTTTTTTACACAGATTGCGTTCGTAAAAATTTGACCCGAATTTATTTACCGGCATTGCAGTATTACAATACGAAAGCCATATTGGTGACCGGTGTCTCTTTTGGACTTGGATATTGTAGTGCCTGCACAACTGTCGTCTGCAACTGCGATCTTCAAGTAGCATAATAATAATGATCTATACTATCATTACTATATTGCATTCAATATATATTTAATTCTATCACATGCTTTCACTTGACGAGTGTCTCAAAAAATGTTTTAAATGTTATTATTTTTTATTTTCATTGAATAAAGTTTTGATTAGATATGAGATTAGTAAATTCAATCACAACGAGCAATAAAGTACGGGGTATTTGGTTATTTGTGAGTCTTGGATAAACTCGAACATCTTTATATACTCACTTGATAGCTCCGTCGGTTTATAGTATTGTCGCGGTGTTCGAGGCGTGCGACCCCATATTTTCTTTAATGTGCTAGTCGTTAATACATTTCGTAAGATTTGACGTAATTTTAGCTTGTGGTATGTGGATTTCTGAATTCGAGTGATAATTAATTGCAATTTTGTGGAGTCAATGAACTTTAAATGCCAGTTTAGTGGACGTTTTCATAACGAAGTTCAAACTGGAGTGGGCGCTGTATATAAATAAACTTAGATTGGGACCAACTTCTATAAGATATTCAGTCCTAATGACCACTATTTTCGGTCGTAAAAAAAAGAAACAACTTCAACGAAGCGAACGACGGTCGATTTCTCGTTTTTAAAACTGAGCATAGGCTTGGGACTATGCAATATATTATACAATAGACTATTCGGAATTATGCGCGAGGGATCGGTCAATGCGAATGTGCAAGGTTATGGTTTTTTCTTAAAGACTTATCATTTTTACACTTATTTGCTACAAAAATGGCATTATTTTTAAAGATCAGGCATCAAAGTATAAAGAAAAATAAGGATCGATTCGCTTATTATGTCATTCCATTGATTTTCATTCTCGGGTCTTTACATGGGTATACGCAATTACTCCACTGTCCCCAGTGTCATCGTTCACTAACGCGAAGGCACTTATTGCATGAGCGTTAGGTAGCAAGATGATATAGAAAATGTGATTTTCTCAACGTTTATCGAAATGTCATACCCATAGGCGTATGTCAAAATAATAGATTACTCGTCCTTTGTAAACTAACAGCACAGAGTGCTTCAATATGAGATGCGCAATAGTCTTTTATGTACACATACAGAATAGTTAACCACCAATGGTCATTCTGTTAAGCTTAAGTTCAAGGCCGGATAAAAAATATTATGATTTTACCTCGTTCTTGGCAAAGTGGAAATACAAAAGAAGCATATATATACTTGAATTCTTGGGTACGTAAATACATCAATTCTTAATAAAAGTTTCCATAATTTTATTAAACTTTTATTTAAAAAAAAAATCACTTTCCTGAAAAACGTCTATTTACTTGCTATATTTTCATATTCATCAACGACGATATGAAATCAATATTTTTAAGCGCAAGTTAAAAGTTATGAGAAGAAGGATCTACTTCCACAAAAAAAAATCGGCCCACTTTGAAGTTGTTGCGAGCAAGCATTTTGTAAATTCACGTAGTTTTCGCAAAAAAAAAAACAAAAATGGACACAAAAATCAACAACGTCGCTTTTTTAAAATGATCATTCTTTTGAGACTTGATATAATTCTTAACTGAAAGTAAATCAGTAACAGCGTCAAATTGCTATTATTCATTCTGAACGCGCAAATGCTGATGCGAGAAAGTTCAAAATTCGAACGACTCTGAATATATGAAAAAAAAGAGTCAGGATTGATGGAATATACATTAACATATACAATCATTGTTTTATATCGACAAAAATCGATTCAATCTCTAACAAAGAATCTTAATGCACTACTCAAAACAATTTAAGTAAATTTTGTTCAAAAAAGCATTTTGCGGCCTGAAATCTCTAATTTTTAAAACTGCCCAACTCTAAATAGGTGGGAAACTGCCCTAAAAACCCCTACCAAAAAAAGTCTATCTGTAATATGTCTACTTGGGCGAACTCTATCACGGAAATTTCAACCACCAGAGAAAGGCTCTACCACTCCCAACTACTACCGACATTTTTTACTACATTAGTCAAACTCTACCAATAACTAATTCTTTGTTGGAAGTATAGAACTATAGTAGTAAAAAAGGTCGGTAGTAGTTACGAGTGGTAAAGCTTATCGGTTGGTTAAAATTTTCTGGGTAGAGTTCGGTCAGGTAGACGTTTCACAGATAGGTTTTTTTCTGGTAGAATTGTAGGAGTGCCGCTTAGACTTAGTTCTTTTGGGGTTAGTGGTAAATTTCGGCTTGTGAACCGTATAGAAAAAACAATCCAATCGATTTGAAATTTGGTGCTATGTTTGAAGGTCTTTTGAGCGTATGAAAACGTGGGAATCCAAGAGTTTCGCTTGGTTTCAACTTCGTATCACAAAGTTGAATGAAAGAAGGTAAAAACGTGATCTTACACACTTTATTCAACTGCGTTGTTCACGGCAGAAAATATGCTAGAAATCTTTGTTGATTACAGAA
>JABSMR010011610.1:0-11288 GCA_018902295.1 Dusona sp. PSUC_FEM 10030013 | reverse complement strand
TTAAAGAGGTAATAAAAATTTCTTTTTCTTTTTTATTTGGTTATTTTATGTTATATTTCAAAATATCAACGATCGTTGAACACTTGGTTTTTAAGGAATAAACATGGTCAAAAGTTGCACACATTGAAACTGAACATTGCTCAGATCGATTGTCGCTGTCGATAAAATACCCCATTTCCACATGAAGGAGATATAATTGCATTATTATCGCCTTTTCAACCGATTTATTTCGCTGTAGAGATTAAGTTGTCTCGAGAGGAACATTTAGCAAGGAAAAAGAAATTATGAATGACAGCACTTGAAGCTGAAGAAATTGTAAAACTTTGTAGTGAAATAATTAATTTATTAAGCCCTCGAGAAGAAGAGTAACGGAGACAATTTGTACGCGAACTTTTATATCACCTTACTTCCCTGCGGTACAACGTAGAGCTTAGCGCCATATTTTTTTTTACCTTTTCTAATTTTTCTTACTCAACTGAGATAAGTAATTGCAGGGCTCGACCACTGGACAAGACGGATCATGACGGATGACTGTCGCAAATGGCGAAGTAAGAAGCGACGAAACGCTCACGCGATCTATACATATACACGTGAATGGAGTTCAGAAAAACATTGACTATCTCACAAAGCACATATATAATTATTGTCGGAATTTTATACGGATAAATTCTACTGTCATTATATTTATCTGATTCAATTTCTAAGAAACAAAATAATTGAATTATATTATGTTTTTTAGATTAAGTATGACAGCCATGTGCGACTTTCTTTAAATAGAAAAAATTGTAAACGGTTCTCAAAAATTATGTTTCCAGCTACGAAAAACTTTCATAGAATTTCTCACGCGATTTAAAAAAAAAAATGTACTCACTGATTAATCAAACCTTCTAAGTGTATAGATTCCCTTAAAAGAAAATAACTTTTATTGTAATACATATGAAGTTTCTATTAAAGGTCTGAATTAGCAATAAAAGAAATAAGAAATAAAGTGAAACGCGTGGCTAATATGTAATAAGTTCGTGAATTGAATAAACATTGCCGTAGCTGAATTAATCATGAACGTACTCATAGATTCTCATACCTACATGTAGAAACTTCCGCGGACTAAAAGTTAGCCCAAGCAATGCAGAGAAAAAAGTTCGAATGAGTAAATTCAGGTCTCGGTCTTACTAATCTCGAAGTCTTCCTACTTACAATGCTTTTCTCTTGAGAATGAAAAGTCGAGTACCACGATTGCAAAATGTCCTGGTGGATTTTCCTCTCGCCCACGTCACTAATTTTAACTTTTTCCGCTTTTACTTCTACGTACTTACATTTCATAAAATAATTGCCGATATTACGATCATTCGTTTTATTTCTATGACACTAATTATCTGTGCAGATACAATGAAAAATGTAATATCCTTGTTTCAATAGAGAAAGCTTAGGAGAATCGTTGATTTCCCTACTATATGCCAAGACTACTCTACTGAAGAGACCTAATTTCAAGCATTTAAATATGTATTGTCCATCACTTTGTACGGAAGTAATTAATTCAACCTTAAGTGTCTTGCCATTTTTGAAACATCGATTTTTTTGTGATTTCAGCGGTACGGATACCACTTTTTCCGTATTATTTCTCTTCAACACATTCATATCAAAGTTTATTGGGTGCAATAGTCCGTTATTACACACTTGTGTGTGCTTATGTATTCGAGTATATTTGGAAAGTCGTACTTATCCAGACATAAACGCTAGACGTGCTTTTAAAATGATCGTAAAAGTGAGGAGATACACAAAGTATGAGGGGTTATGACCTCGTTAAACGTTCGTGCGAAATTCACCTCTCTCTCTTTTTTCCTATCTCATAGGAGATCTCGTCCTCGCTCATCCTGGAATCCCATTTTTTGCCTTCGCTCACCATAGATACGTATATAGAAGAATATTTGAATACCTCGAATTTCACGATTCATAAGAAGGCATAAAAGCCCAGTTACCCGCAAAATTCAACCCTCTACTGAATACAAAAAAAAACATACACCATGGATCTTTGAATTGAAGGTGTAGTGCAATGTAAAAAAGGATCGGGGCCTTTGATTGAAGCACGTATGCGATCCATTGCAGATTCAGTAAATAACACTTTTCTACTATAACAGTAAATAATTATATATGGCGTGAATTTTTTTTAAAGACTTTTTATAAACATTCCGACTGTATGTTCGTTTGTTTCACAAATTTGAACAAATTTTTAAAGCCGAAGACCAACGATCGAGCAAGTTCTAGCCGGGCATTGAACCCAACTTGCGCACTGAATATTGAAGAGTGTCAGACCACAAGCCGACCGTTACTACTTAGACTGCTAACAGCTGACCAACGTGCATACAGGCAGCGCAGTAAAATAGCGTCGATCGTCTGCGTGAACCCCGTTTCTGTCGTAATATCGTAGCGATGGTGGTTGCACACTCTGGACAGGCTTTACTCAGTGTTGTAAACTACGTGAAATATGGCGGGTGCTTGTACCTGCAACACTGATTACATCATAGTAGGTCTCTTTGCAAGAAGGAGAACTACCCCCCTTTCGTAACGTACACATCCGGAGTTTAACATGGACGAGGAAAATAAAAAAAAATCCACGAACTTACGACCACATCCATGTCGGTCGGATTTCCGCTGAATGTTACAGTACACGTTTATCGTTCGTACGCATGTGTCTAAACAATTGAGAAATTGCACGTTGAAGCTGTAAACTTCAGTGTGTTGATAACAAAAAAAATTATTGCTCTCTAAAAACTGAGAAGGAATAATTTATCATAGCGGTATAAATTTAGATCATATACATATTTTATTGTTTATATTTATCGCAATTATCTGAAAATCGATTTTTTAAAAATCGATTATCCTTAAGATTTGATAAAATATTCAACTAGCTCATTGAGAAATTTTTATGCGACAAAAATGCAGAAAATTTTTTTTTATTTTTGCTAAACCCGTGTTTTAATAAGGTGTAGAGATCCCATCTATGATATCAAGTGTTTGATCATTGATTACAAGAATATTTTTAATTGAACTAAAATACTACTGAAAATAATTATACTAAAAATAATTGGAGTCACAACTAATTAAAAACAACGTGACACACATTTTTAAAGTATAGAAAAACATTGTATAATCTGTATATAGTTATTAACGAGAATAAAATTGTTATTATGAAAGATGATTAAGAGTTTTCTTACTTCGGACAGTATTACCCTGTAATAAGTAAAAAAAACGAACTCTCTCGAACAGCTGTCGTTCATCGTGGATGCAGCTGTTGGCTTTAACGACCATATCTACAGACAATTCTTAGTAGATATGAGAAAATGAAAAGTCTCTAATTCTGGCTCACTAATCTTTTTGAAAGAACTCGAAAGAAACGAATGAAACTGACGAAAGCGATGAAGGTAAAGATGCTAAAAAGGATAAAACGAAGAAAAAGCTTGCGGTAAGACAAAGAAAAAAAAATCGATTTGCTCGAAAAGCGATTGACCTGGACCAGACGAAAGTCACGTGATTTTTTCGGTGGATCAACTGGTCTTCTATATTAATGATCATGCTGCTCGTGGATTATCCTCGCGGGTCCAGATTCTGCTCTGTTCCTCAAGTAAACTGTGTGGCTGTCTTGGCATGAAAAAAGTCCTTTGGCACTCGTTCAAGCCTATCGCAAAATTGTCCAAATGAGCGGGAGGAAGTGACAGAAAAAAGAAAGAGAGGGAGAAGAAAGATAAAAGACGTGACTCGATTGTCAGATGGATTCAAAGAAAGTTACGACTCACGTGACCAAGAAAAGTTGTACGACAATTTGTTTAGGATATTCAGCTTCTATAGAAATCTGTTCAATTATTGAATTTACTGAATATTTACAAACTGTACAGTATTTGTAACTACATGTTTCGATGAAAAAACGCTTGTTTCTTTCTTCTTCGGTAGGAAGCGTAAAAAGGTTACATCTAATTTCGTGCTTCATGAAGCATTCCTGCCACTCATAAGTTGTCCCAAGAGTGAAGGAAATGTTGAGAAGACCGACGTTTTAATTAAGATGTATTGATGTGTATCTATGAATATAATTCACCATATAACTCACTATTGAAATCAAAGGAAAATGGTCAGTTATCCAATTCCATTGAAATCAATAAGCTATATTCATCCAAACGAATGAATAAAGCTGAATGCAAACCCATTTAACGAATGCAATGCAGCCGTTTTGCTTAAGCAAAGCATCCTAGCAAACGTCTTCGAGAAGAAAATAACCGAGAAAGCAATTAGTCGTAACAAAAACGCGAACCAAGTATCGTGGACTGATGAAAAATTATTGATTTTTTTTTTCTTTTCAATGTTTCAGAGCCTTGCGAGAAAACGTATTGCGCCTGGGGTGCGATATGCGTGGTGTCGGAAAGCGGACGTGCCCAGTGTCAATGTCCCGTTGAGTGTCCTACGATCCCAGCGCCTGTTTGCGGTACGGACGATGTTACATACACGAACCACTGTCAGCTGCGACAGGCGAGCTGTCAAAGGCGGAAGAACACAAGGGTTAAGCATCAGGGTGCTTGCGGTGAGTGCCACGTCACTGTCGTATCTCGTTAAATCCCCCTTTAGTAAAGGCTATCAACTCTGACGCCAACAATCCCCCGGTGATCTTCGTCTCCCTCCCTCTCTTTCTCACTATCTCTCTTATGTTGGGTGTTGCATCGGGCGCACATCAAACTCGTCGACATTGGACCACTACATTCTATCTTTATCTCTCTCAATGTTGGTTCTGCAATGACCGCTCTGTGTACAAACGTATGTGCAGCTCTGTACGTATGTGCGCGTGTGTGTGTATGTTTCGTGCCTTAGTGTGTATGTTACATGTTGAATGGGAAGGACGTTTGACCACTGTCAGTGATACATACCCATCTCATCTGTACTACGAAAACACGAGAGTGCTTCCGGAAAATGTTTTCCCCTGTTGGATTTCCATCTACTGTCTAATGATCGCGATAATCCCTTGTATTTTCCACGCGTCCTCAATACGGAACATCTAACGAACGGCTTAATACTCCCAGAAATATTGTACCAGACCAACGGATCTGTGACTTGTCAATGCATGTCATTTCTATGATTTACGCTGCTCCCGTACATGCATCTATGGAAAATGAGCTCTTCAAATGAAGACTCGAACGAAATAATAAATTATTTATTTTAGGACTTGGAACAAATTGCCAGACATACGAAAGAGAATAAAATAAATTGATTCACCATTTTTTCGATACCTAATTTCCTTAATGTATAACAGTTTATTTTTTTATTCCAGTTTGTATTCTACTCTTTCGTTTCATTCGAGCACTTAAAAAATGTATAGATTAAAATTGGGGAGTGGCAGGGTAAAACTATAGCGAAAAGGTTTGATTTATTATTGTACTGTCTAGCACCAAACAATGTTACAGATTTTTAACACATTTCATCGACGAAAGATCCTCTTTACACCCGGATCATTAACTCTTGGTGAGGTTACACGCATCACTGCACCCTAGGGTCTTTCAATACGCTTTTTTGTTTCATCCTGTGTATAAATCGACGTTCGATCATCGAACAAGTCTTTTGTTCGAATATAAATTTGCCGTGATCTTTCATTTCTCTCGCATTATTATCCAGCTAGGGTGCGCAGACTTTAAAATTAACGAGTTCGAGTTGTAACCGAACGTATTCCCAATCGATAAACTTTAACAACCCTCTCCATCATGTTGGATTGTTATGTATTGAAAATGTATTTATATATACTATATAGATATATAAAAATGCGCAAACATATACACATTTGTCGTGTATAAGTGGTTCATATCCTTAGGTTCGTGTTGCAAAAGTGGAAAAGGTGCAAATGTCTACCGAGGCATTGACGACACCACTCCTGAGTGAATGCGGAGGGATGGCGTGTGTTTTAGATCCCTTGAAAGTGCATCGTTCGTCGAAGCGATTTTTTCTCTCGTAAAAACATAAGTATTACTTTGGATATGGGACTAGATGTTTATCTTCGTGCCCGTATTTGAAACTCACGTCTGTTACACTCCAATTTTTCCAGCTCTTCTTTACACAGGTCTTCAGATATATTCACTGGGTTTCTTTCGCAAAATTTCAATTTCATTTATTAACAGGGTTCAACGTCGGTTTTGTTATAAATACCAAAATGTGAAACACATAAAATATCGACATTCACTGGAAATATGCATTTTTAAAACTGCGAAAATATATTAAGATTTGGTCAGGAAGTAAAAAAAGTTGATTAACAGAGTCAACAATATTTTATCGGTTAGTGAACAGTACACACTTCCCTTACTAAAAATTTGTATGAGAAATTTTGCGAGCTGTGAAATATTACCTTCGTTGACTTGGATATATCGAGAAAAAAAATTGCCGATGCTTAAAGAAAGGGTGACTATTTGGAATGAAATAAAAGAAAAAATTCAAGCGAACAGAAGAAAGAGAGAGAGAGAGTGAGGTGAGGAGAAATAGGGCACTAGTCAACGGAAAGCCGGAAGGTCATAAACGATAACGGGTAAATTTTACGAGGCATCCCATCTCGGAAGTCGTGATAACCGAGTTGAGAAAAGAGGACTGGAGAGTGACTACACACAGCAAGTTCACGACACAAAAGTACAAGTTTCGACCGTTCTTTATAAGAGGTTTTGCGCCACGCAAGGCACCTGTGCTCAGAAGCATAGTGTGACTCTCAGTATTCTCTAGCGAATGGGGCACTCGCGAGTTCCAAGTGGTACCGGATGCTCGAAAAATTATTTTCTACCTTTGTAAAAAAAAATGTAAAGAAATAATCTCCAATTTTTTCATCGGCGAAGTAATAGACGAAAAAGTCATATTGTTGCCAATAATAACAGTAAGAGTAAAAAACTCAAATTTAGCTTTCACATTGCTTTTCAATCATTCAAACATTCGATATCTCCAGCATAAAACAAAGAGTATTCCAAGGGGGCGTTTTAATTCGTATAAATTAATGTGACATTTGGAACGATGAAAAGTCTGTCTGAGCCAATCGCTCAATAAAATAATGAATCCACGAATAATATCAGAAATAAATTGTGAACAAAAAAATTATCCTGGGCTGATTTGAAGAATGTAAATATAAAATATATTGAACGGGTCTCAGGGATTTTTCAAAAAAGTTAAGTTACATTAACTTATAAATCTGCTATGCACTTTAATATGAAAACCTTTTTTTTCGCAAAAAAACAAAGTTTTTTTAACGAGGAAAGTAAAAGTACAGAAAATGTCGGAAAAAAATCAGTGTTCCATTTTATGTATGTATATGTATTAATGTGTAACATTCTCAGGTATTAAAGGTAAAATCGTTATAGGTTCGTTCTTCACTTTTCATGGCACATAATTTTAGATATACGAGGGAGCTTTTCTAGAAGTGTGAATTAACGACGTGATTAGAACAGAGAAAATTCGCAGATGCATAAAAAAGTTTGATAGTATTCTTTATTGTTCCATGAGAATAGAAACTTTGGTCGAGCGATAAAAAAATTGTAGTGCGTTAAGAAATGATGGGTGGATTTTTGGAATGAAATTCTGCGGCGAAGTGTGCGTAAAGTTAATAACCGTGCATCTATGGGATATTCATATTCAGGCCAGCATCGGATGACAATTTAAGTACAATTTCAAATTTTCATAGCGTTGAATGGGAATAGCGAAGAAAAAAATTTAATTTAAAGTTTCCTACGAAGTTCGTGACGCAAGATTATTTCTGCTGTAAAAAAAACATCCAGTTAATTTGAACAAGATAATATTTCAGATTTACTCGTCTTCGGTTATCTAATATTTCGTAAGATTAATATAATTATACTCTGCGTGAATGCTTGCTCGATCTGGAAAATGTTCTGGGAAATGTTCTCTTATCTCGTACCTACAAAAGTCAAAGATATCGGGTCACATACATTTACCGATTGCTGGAAGCTAGAATGGCGAAAAAAAATTAGATCAGACTCGTTAGTGCAAGCGGTGAGAAGGAAAAAACGTAAAAAAATCGCAAGAAAGCAGAAGGACAGAAAAAATATCGGACAAAATTAGGTACACGTTGTACGCGATATATACGAGAGAGCTTTTTTAGATGATATGGTATAAAATATATACCTACATGATTGTCCTTTACACTTTTTTTTATTTTGCGATCAATATGTACGACGTGCATTCGAGTCAGTGGGTTTATGCCACGTGTGTCTCATGCTCCGACGTGCATAGAGGATATAAAAAGGAAGAAAACGCGAAAAAGCTCGGATCCTGCCAAAGTAAAAGGGCAAGCAAGGAAAGAAATTTCTCTGGGATTAGCTCGTGGCATGGGGGTGGAGAAAAGGACGCTCCCTGCAACGTAATTCGAAAATGAATGGTCTGTACGCTTGCTATACTATATTCACTCATATTATATATAATATATGTATATATACACATGTGATGTACATTCGTTCGTTTCATTTCACGTTGCTTCGGCACAAACGCATATACATATCTATACATATTTATCTATACGTATAGAATTTCTGTGTATAACCTGTGAGGGAGAGAAAGAGAGAGAGAGAGAGAGAGAGGAACCATACGGGAATCCGTGGTTAGGAAGCAGAAAATACGAAATTTGCTCCGCCATCGAGTCTGTTTTTCTTTAATATATGAGAAAAAGCAAGAGAGAACGAAGCCTTCATATATAAAGATGTATAAGTGAAACTGGAAATACTCAAAAAGTAGTCTGGTATGTAAAGCGAAAGTAGATTGGGAAGCAACGAAGGAGGATCATATAGGGATAAAATATTTACACTGAGTTGTTGCTGAAACGTGTAAGACTCTGCTTAGGAGGAGAATTGAGGAAGACGGTAGAACGGGGCGATTCTTTTTATAATAAGTCAGGTTGACTGAATGGAATTGTGTCGAACGTATCCCTAGATTTCGTAAAATAACTTTTACGTTTCTGCTTTTGCGCTAGAAAAATAAAAAGATACATTTTCATTGTTAGGTTGCTTGTATCGTCCAATGACGATGTCCCAACCTTCCTTTTACAGAGAGGGTAGTTTGAATAAATACAGAAAAACCGTTGCTCGTTCCAATGATAAAAACAAAACAACTATTTATTTAACTGTACATGAATAGTTTACAAGATGCTCCGATGTGAGCACCTCGGAGTTCCTTACGAATCTGTTTAACAATTTTTCTTAAATCTAGAAAGAGGGACCCATACCCCTTCCCTTAACAAAAATTCCCAATTTTCATTGGTGGCCGCAGTGGAACTAGCAAATTTAAAAAAGGCAAGAGAAAACAATAAAAAACGAGAAGGACGGCAAACTTACAAAAAAGGGAGAGAGAGCCTGAGGACTGAGGCATTTAGCAAAATGTGTTTTATACAGCCCTCACGTGGCCAGCAACCCTTGCTCCCGAAAATGAATTTCCTCTAATCATAAAAAAAGGAAAGCGGGTAAGAATTTAAAAAATGTGCTGTCCCGGCATCCGCTTAAGGGAATTTCCCATCTTCGGTTCTCAAATCTCTCACACATGTCGATAATAAATTATTAAAGACGTTACTTCCACTGCGGCGTAGGTATGCGGGCCGGACCCCAATAATCCGGTGATCATATATAAAAAAAAATAGCGACGCATCCCGTTCGCGTTGCAACATTGTTTATGTTCAAATTTATTTCATTCACCATAATAATAATATAAAAGAAACGAAAAATTATGAAACATTTCAGTTAACAGAACACTACAGATAATAATACATACTACATACAGGCAATACTACACTGAATGTAATTATAAACTATGCATGCGATATGAAGTATCCGTAATAGTGGTATAAAAAAATGTCCAAATATATTTCCATCCGTTTATCGATCTTTGAAAAGTGCAACCCCATTAATACTTGCATTGGCTAATTAACAAATTGCGATGGTTCAATTTATTTTACAAATTTGAATGCCCTTTGTATCATTGGGGTTGATAGTATTAATTAATGTTTGAATGAAAAGTGCGTATATGGAAATCGGAATACCAATATACACAATAAGAGAATATAGAGTATGAGTATGGAAACTCGGAAATGCAACGAGAAATAAAAACATGTCGCGAATAATACATACAAGAGCGTTTATTTGACGAACATACGCCACCTTCATTCAATAGTGATAAGAATCCTGTACACGGCGTAGTGTCGGAACATCCGGATTTGAACAATAGTTATAAAGGAAGACATCGAAAGCAGCATCCAATACTCGTTTTGTTTCGTAAGCTCTTTTCGACTTGGAACTACTGAGCGGAAGGTATTTATTTTTATGGCGAATAATAGGAAATGGCGTTTTGTTCTATGTGTCACACCGGTATAACATATTGTTCTCCGTACTTTTTTTTTCTTTTGTCCTCATCATCATTATTTTGATCAAACGAAATTATATAATAAAGTACATCGGCTCCAAGTGTCACGTCTGAGAACGTTGAATAAATTGTTAATAAAAATACATAAGAAAATTGATTGAATACACGTTGAAATTCTTCGTACATTGAATGCTCATTATTTAAAAAAAAAATTAGGTAACACTACTATATCACCGTTTGATTCTTACTTTCATTTAGTTATTTTAAAAAATAACCACATCCTAGAACCCTGAAAAATTGATAATTCCATCAGTCAGATAAAAAAGAAAAGCAAATAATGGTGGCATTTGAGGCAACATCAGGGAATTTACAATACCATGCAGATTACAAAATGAAGCTTCTACTCTTCTCTACTCCCCGTTTATTTACACGGGATTATGAGCATGTACATACCTGGTGTTAGGATAATGAGTGAGTTGAGTTATCATGCACAGGGAAAAGTCCCCGCAGGATGAAATCATTTATCCTCCAATGAAGGACTTTCAGCTCATATACAGTTTGTTATGGATATCAATGGATGAATGAATAGATTTAAATAATGATGTAAAATTTCTATAGGAATCCGAATTTCTGTGAACATTCATCCGCTCTCTCGAAAGGAAGAAATATGGTGATGATTATTTCACTTTTGCTTCTTTGTGAAATGATTTTCAATTTCCATTATTGGATCTACCATCGTTCGTTAAAACTTGTGTCAGTAGGTTCATCATAATGAGTATGGCAGATTGAAAAAAATATAAAACTCGATTATTTTAGTTATTTAAAAGAACAGTTATTTAGCTCAATAAAAGAAAATAAATCTACTCCTCTATTTGTCATAGCAGGTCAATATTGTCCGACGTGCGTAGACAAAATTACGTGCCTTCTTT
>JABSMR010011599.1:0-11288 GCA_018902295.1 Dusona sp. PSUC_FEM 10030013 | reverse complement strand
TCCATTTCCCCCCTGTTTCTCACTGTCTCTCTCTCTCTCTCTCTCTCTCTCTCTCTCTCGCTCTTTCCTACTCTTTTTACCATGCCAGTAAAATACATATAAGGACATCTTGTGCCTATAGTACGTAGTAACACAGCGTGAAAAGAGGAATCAAAACGTCGTAAAACCGAATCCTTCATGGTTCACAAGAGATCGTAAATATACCGACGGAATGTCTGGCTCATATGGTGTGTGTGTATGTATGTATACGCGCCAGCAAAGAAATACCCAGTCGAAACGCGAAATTCCAATGTAGAGGGAAAAAAAAAACGAAAAATTTGTTCGTGATTTTCTCTCCGCAGAATCCCAACGCGCGCAAATAACGACGGGTACACACGTGAGCGGATTTCCAATTCACTCACAGAGACAAGCAAACATGTACGTGCATATATGTATATATTTATATATACGAATATATAAAAACACACACAAAAATATAAGTACAAGTATGTGTTACATACGAGTTTTCATGTGCTTCAATGAATTGGAGTGAAAACAAAAAATGAAGTAAAAAAAATACAACAATGGTACGAGCACGATTGGAAGTCTCGAAATTCCCAATTAAAAAATATCATCGATATATATGTACCCGAGACGAAGTAAAAAAGAAGTGATTGGGTGGATTATTCGATCTCATCGATACTTACGAAGATATAGAGCATTGTTATTTTTACTCTCATTGTTTTCACACTTTTTTTTAACCCTCCTCGTCGAGCCTCGTCTTGTTCACCATCCCGCCCCTCGTCACTTCGACTTTTCTTAATTGCGATATTAAGAAAAAGCACGAGTGATCTTAACGAACGGGTTCGAGAAATCGAGCGATCCTCGGGATTGAAGAGGAGACCGGATGAAAAATGGAGTAAAAAATTAACGACCTCAGCTCAACGCCCGTCGTTATACAATATTATTAAAATCATAATTTAATAAGGGATCCGGCGACGTAAAAGGCCGTGTTACGACTTTGAAATAGAGGCCGTGGCAAAATCATTAGACTCGATTTTATACGACACGGAGAGACCGAAAGAACGGCGAAAATTATTACTTCAACGACGAGGCCTCATTTTTAATATTACAAAAGTTGAACCAATAATGGCAGAAAGAATAAATATTACAAAATCAATTGCAAAAATAATCAATGTAAAAATAACAGACAGAAGAAGCTCCTATAAATGAAACACAAATATTCTTCCGCTTCGAAGTAAAACAAACTTTTTTTTCTCTAGAATAGTACGAAAGTATAATAACCTTGATAGGGATGAGCTCTAGCGCTTCCGTAACGCACACCGTCGCCTATTCCAACGACGAGAAGAAAAAGTGGTAAAGTGAAAATTGCGACCGGCGCTTTAACCGGCGATGATCCAGCCTCGCCGACGCCTCTCATTCCTGTCCCTTGGATGACTGGTGATGAGTACCGCGCCTAGTGTGTATTTTTTTCTTTTTATATTCTCCTTTTTCTGATATTCAAACACTCGAGATATTTGGTGCACCGTAGGATTCGAATGTCGAATGAGGTCGACGAGGATTAGGAGTTGAAGCGTGAAAAAGGTGAAAAAATAGAGTACAAAAAGCTGTAAATAAGGGAAAGAGATGATCCTGGGAACGTTGTGATTTCGAATCAATTGAAAGTTTCGAACCGAATGAAACAGTAGAAAATCAAGGACCGAGGAAGAGAGACCGGGCGATAAGTACAGGGAAGGAAAAACGTGTATTATGAAGGAATACCAGAGAAAAGAAATTAAGTATTCTCAACTACGTTGATGTATGAAGAGATAAAAAAAATGAAGGGGATGGAGAGGGAGAGAATTTAAAGGTAGCCTAAAGGGTTTTTTAGCCCTTGGGCCAATGTTCTGGCCTCTGACAAAAGAGAGAGGCCAACGTTCTAACGCGGTAGCTCCGAGCCCCTCGTCGACTCGTAGTAACTTCCTCGTGCACCGCACGTGCGCCAACAGTACCACCAGAAGAACGAGGCATCCGCTCTCATGTTCTCTGCCCTCTCACTTTTTTTTTAATCTCTTTTGCTCTCTCCCTCGTCTATTCCTTCAACCTCTTTTTCTTCCTCTCCTTGGGCTTTTCTTCTCTTATCCACTTGCTTTTTATGCACTCTTAGCCAAGTGAGCTTATCTCATTACTCCTCGTTTCCCGAGAGAACCTCGCTTTAATCTTATCTCCTCGTTAGCGGTAAATTCTACATCAAATCATTAGGTACACGACAGTCATTGTTTTTCCCATAATTTCTGTTTGTCTGCATGGAGCAAAACAGAAACAACAATCACGATTCGTATCGAACACTGAATTTCATCGACGTTCCTAATTTCCAATGTTCACTCGTTATCGAAATCACGATTGACAGTTATCACTGATTGGGTGCTCAGTCAGAGATAAACTGAGTTTTTAATTTGCTCGGTTGTAGTGAAAAAAAAAAAAATTCTAACTACACTTGTTTGAGACACAACACACGAGTTATGCAGAATTTTTCCTTAATTGTTTACAAAAAATGTGTCACTTGCATGTGTATTTTATAATAAAAAAACTTTACAATAACGTGATCGTTTTATATTCGCGTATTGATATCAACGAAATTCGCGATTAAAGTGGATCGCAAGATTGGACCGGTATGATCGAGCGAATTTCACAAAGTTCTCGACACGAGATTCGTAGTCTCGTGCATCAATCTGTTCTCCTCGAGACTGCTTGGTCCTGGTTCCACTGTCCCGGGCCGTGGACTGCTGCCTGGAAACCCTCGGAGTACGGAGGATGCCCGTACCTACTCCCCTCCTCTTCGCCACTTCAACCCCCGATTTCGCTCTGGCACCTCCTCCCTCCATCGTCGCAACGTCGGCTTTATCCCGCTATCCCCATACCTCTTTCACTCTTCCTCGCTTTCTCTCTATTTTCTTCTTCCTCCCTCGTTCGAAATTTGTACATCCTCGATATCGTTATTCTCTCTTACACGCTCTCGAATCTCATCGTCGTTACACACTTCTTTCCGCAGAGTCACTCTCGCTTTTTTACCTCTGCCAATTTTTCTTTCAATATGAGAGGCAAATAAAGTATAAGAGAGGAAAGATGATCATCTTGTTTTATCGACGAATGTTTTCCATGGCTCCATCTTCGTCTCGGTGAATTTCAAATCACTCCATTCCTCCTTCATCCATATTTCCCCGTTGTTCTCTCGCGACTCTCATCATCATCATTGTTCTCACTCGAATCCCTGTCTCTCTTAGTCACACCAAGCTAACATCCAGGGTAATATGGTCTCGCTCTGTTTCCTCATCTCACGTGCTCTTTCTCGCTGTGATAATCTCCCCTTTCTCTCTCTTAATCGCTCTTTCTCTTATGCCTACTCGCGCGTCTGGCTCGTTCACACTCCTCTCTCGTCTCTCGGGTATAGTGTTCTACTCCAACTGCTACTAATACTCGTGCCCAATACTCCACATAAATATATATATACAAATATATGTAGACATCTGCGTTTTGAGACGGAGACTTCGAAGTTGTTCGCGCGCAGCATACAGAAAGCAAGAAAGCGAGCAACCGAGCAAAATGTACGATGAAACGAGAGAAAACTATTGGAGAAGAGGGAGTCTCGATGCTCCTGCTACTACAACTGCTACTACTATTACTACTACTACTACTACTACTACTACTACTACTACTACTACTGCTACTACAACTACTACTACTTCCTACTACAACTGACGCGTTTCGTTGGCTCTTGCGTCGTTATAGTACGACATCGAAGCATTCGCGCGTCGCGCTTTCCCTCGTGTCTCTTTCTCTCCTTCTATCCACTCCCTTTCAGAGAGGAAGGCACAGCAGCAGTAGAAGCAGCAGCAGCAGCTCGCACGGTACCCACTGCCGCCGCCGAATAAGAGATGAAGAGCGCGTGCGCTCCAGAATTGTGCCCTGATGCCCGGGCACCGCTTCGCGCGCGTGGTATCCTCTTTCTCTCACTCTCTCTCTCTCTCTCTCCACTCTCTCTATCTTTCTCTCCCTTTTCCTCGCTCGCTCGTGCTTTCTCTTTCTCTTTCCCTATTTCATCGCTTTCTATTTTACCTTCTCGTTTTCGTCCTTCTTCTCTTGATTCTCCTTCCTCACTGACTATTTCCCGACATCCCTCGTTTACAAATCTGTCTACATCCACAGCCGTGACAAGTTTTGTTACAACACACCGACTCGAAGGGCCATCCCGTCATTGCCCTAGGGTCATGCGAGGGTTCCTAGATCGAGTAAGAGAGAGATAGAGAATGAGGGAAATGAGAGAAATAAGAACGGGATATGGAAAATGCGGCATGGGAGAACCCGACGGATGTTAAAGTCGCCGGGGAACCGAAGAAACTGCGGCGTCTCTCGTGCACGAGATGCTGCCACTTTACCGTCTGTTTCTTCAGCTTTATTATATACATGCCTGTCGTACTTGAGCTACTTCTCAATGTATATCGTATAAAACATACATCAAGCATATATAACTATAAGCTTTCTTATGTATGTTTATATATGAACAAGCATATATGAGCATCATAAGAATTTAGTATTTTAAAGTACTATGTATATCTGTGATATGGTCCAGAGGCTTTATTACAGAAAATAAGCAACCCTTGGTGGCATGTCAGCATCTCGATGGGAAAATTTGCCTCCTATGCAATTTTATCTTGAGAATGATCGGTTAAAGAGAATTTCGAATACACACAGGTATTCGCGTGCAACACAAGATTCAAGTGTACAATAAAAAATAGGCATATAATGTACGTCCACTATATAACTGTTTTCCGCTGAGGGATGTAAACGTCAATCATAAATATGGGCGAAGCCCTATCCCGAAATGTCTTTTCTCTCGAGACACGTAATCTGGTATACGTTTCTCTTATTTACGGCCGTTCTACATTTTTTGAAGTATCTCTTCGATGAGTTATTGTTCAAAAAATATTTCTGTACCCCAGCTTTATATCTGTGAATACGATTTTTTTCGATTTCCATTCGATTCAGCACTTCCTCCTATAACGTTAATACGGATACGTCAAAATCTTTTTGCCTCACATTAAAATCCATCAAGAGGTGTTATTTCATCTATTTTATTCAACGGAAAAAATAAAAAACGACATAGAAAAATGTTCCTCTCGGTAAAATATGATTTGAGTACCATAAATCGTATTTACATTGAACAAATTCATTTTTCTCGCCGCACGAGACCAAGTTTCCGGTTCAAGGATCTCACCATTTTCAAGAAATGTTTGGTACTCTCGAGGAAGAAGATATACCCACACATAAACATGAGTACCAGTATCGAAGAAGCGAGGCACAGTACGAGCAAATATTCTTATGTACCGTGTCAATATTATTCGCATATGTATATGCATGAGATATGACGATAGATATATCGATCGATAATAGATTGATACGTTGAAATATGAGAAGTTGCGAGGAGGTAATATATACAAGGTAAAAAATAGTGGAAATATGTAAACGTACACAAATTCGTGCAACTTCCTCGGTCTTCTACTTGTTCGAATTTTTGTCCCTTAAATCTTGGATGCATTTTTATTGCTTGTACATCACATATTTTACCGAGAGTTTCTTCGTTTTCTTTTACTTGTATTGGTGTGCTCTGTAACTGCCTGCTTATCCAACCATTCTCCTACTTCTTCTCGTTTCTGCTGTTTATCTTACTCAAGATTCGCAGTTTAACCACACGGTGTGCGATGCTTCCTTCCATTCTGGTTTACAAATCTCTGTACCCCTTCTCAACAAGCTCCTTTTTCTCCTTCATGGCTTCCTCCTTTCTTTTTCACCCACCAAAACGAAAGATCCCCATCCTTATTCTCGAACCACGTCTTGTGTCTTTCATGCAGCTTCCCGTACGGAGCCAAGCTTTCTTTCTGGCATACAATACACATAGACATGCTTTGGAAAGCTAGTAAGTAGGAATAACCTCTGCAGGATGGGGGCTCAACGGAGGCGCCGTGAATACAGGAGGGTGCGACGAAAGCTCCTGGTATACTTCCCCTCTTTTTCTCTCTCACTCTCTTCCTTGGTCTCTACCAACTGTCTCCGTCTCCTGAACGTATACCACTACCGAGTTTCAGGAATACCGCGAGCGGAAGTGAACAGAAAAGAGGTCCCGGTTGAGGGAGCAGGGAGAAAACTCTGTAGAATTCCCCAAAGGCGTATATGCAACCCTCTTGTATACACGCAACCAATGCATGTAGCACACGATGTCTTGGGGGTTTGGCATTAGAAGTGCTCTCGATTCGGTCAACCCTCGCCGTTTCAGGCTAATTTCTTATCTGCTGAACCAAGCCAAGGGTGGTGGTTGGGAATAAAAGATAGATTCAAAGAAAGGAGAGAAAAAACGTGGAAGATCACGCGCGGCAAAGAGCGAACGGAGAAGAAGAAAGGAGGGGCTTGGGACGTGGTGAAAGAACGACAGGAGGATAGATAGACGGATAAAAACTTTACTAGTGAAAAGAAGGTAGATGTAGGAGAGCTATCAACGAGAGTGAGCGAAGGCTAGATGGAAACGGAAAAAGAGAGAAACAGAACGACAAGGGAGATGCGGTGAAGAGTACGATAGAGATAAAAAGACTGGCAGACAGGAGCACTGGTATATACGAAAACGCAGCGAGAAAAGGGAATCTCACGTTGTCGATACGAGAGGAACTCCTCTCCGCTACTCTCGCTACGGCATTTTACCTTTCCTTCTCTTATTGCCAACTATATTTATCCATCTTTCACTCTCTCTCTCTCTCTGCCTCTCGCTCTCTTAGCATTGCTCCCACGAACATCTCACCAGATCTGATATCTGTTCTCTTTCTCTCTTTTATATTTTTATTCGTCTCCTCTTTCACGAGCGTTACAACGCCTTTATTTTCCACCAAGATCTCTCGGCCTCAATACCCTCCTAACACACATATATATATTCTTCTTTTTCTCGCGTTCTTGGGTCTCATTGTTGGATCTCCGTCGCACGCCTTCAACCTTTGTACTTTCGAGCATGCTCTACGTATAATGTTATATATCCCTTGAGCTCGAAAGCTCGCGCCCGTCCTTCGTCGCCGCGAAAGCACTCTTCTCTAGAGCTTATACGTCCCTGTCTCTTCTCCTCTCTCTCTCTCTTCCTCTCTCATATACTCTTCCCTTTTCCTCGTACGCATTTTCCCCTTTGCTTCTGCATTAATTCATTCATCCCTGACCTGAAATTAGTAAAAGGGAAAATTTAGATTCATGAATCTCTACAACTCGTGAGCGGATGATGAGCTTTGCTCGCCTTGTTACGAGAGATAGCTAACACCCTGACGCCATTATAATAAGCGTATATACGTTCAAGTTTCTAGAGAATAAAACGGGCGTAACCCCCAATAACTTACCCATAAAAGAGCCAAAGTTACAACCAACTGCTTGGTAGTGTTCGGAACGATACCAAGAAAGCGGAAGGGTAGGGAGAGAGAAAGGGAGGAAGACAGAGAGAAGACAATTTGAGATAGCAGAGGCTGTGGGCAGAGAATCTTCGACCGAGCGAAGCGGTTTTAGAAGCGAAAGGGAAGTGTAGCCTAGGTAGCGTTGATGGATGGAGATCACGGGGAAGAGAAGAGAGTCGCAGAGGGATATGAGGGGAACGGGGTAAAGCCTGTCGAGTAAGAGGAACCCAAGGAATTACTATGTGGAGATGGAAAGAGCGGAAGTTAGGGATTGCCGATGTGAGAGGATTGAGGTGAGAACAGAAATGGGAGTAAAAGCCAAAGGTTGGAAGAGAACGAGAGAGTAAGGACCGAGAAAGAGAAGGAGGGAGAGAAAGAGAAGAAAAGGAGAGACAGGAGGATACCTAGAGGCTCAAGGAGTCGAGCACGGAAGTGACACGAAGCGGTCGTCCTGGTAGCAATCGAATATATAGGGCAGCAGGGACACGAAGAGAAGCGAGCGTGTCTGTATCATCCGCTCGTTCTCAACCGTGGACCTACAGTATCCATCTGGTCTATCCCTTGCGTATATAGTATACAATGTATATGTATAAAATGTTTATAGATTGCGAATACGATAGAAGGCTTGCTTCATACATATATACAGTACATATTCTATAGACTGACTTAGTACGTGCAAGGGCCCTGTAAAGAGGGGTCAAAATCAGGAGTGCAACGAGTAGAGAGGGACCAAACCATGCACTTGAACTCACCGACAACGTGCGCGGACATCACTGAAACTCTCCTTACGGATGTCTCTCATCACCCCCCAGCCCCCTCTTCAAGTCGCGACCATTCTCTATATCCATCTTCATCCTTGACTACTCTGCAGTTCTACATGTTCTCGTGGTCACGCTATTCAACTCCTCATATTCCACTCGTCACGAACAAATAGGCGAAATACATAGAATTTTATACGTAGCTGAGAGTGGATTACGCCCTTCAGTCTGCTTCCTGTCATTCTATCTATACACAAAGAGTATGAGGAATGTGACCAGTGTCCTTTTGAGACCCCTCACCCCTTTGCCGTCTTACTGATACCTATGGATATGTACGTAGAGGGTGTATATAAATTGTATATATGTATAAAGTACCTGACTGTCTGACTGCTGACGATTGTTCTCTCCGCAAGTTTCCGAATTCCGCACACATCGACTGTGCTTGCGGCTCTCTATCTTCATCTCTTTCTCTCTCTCTCTCTCTCTCTCTCTAACTCGTTCTTCCTCCTTCTTCCGAGCATTATTTCTTTTTTCTCGTGCAGACAACCTGTCTCCTACGTCGTCGTTGTCCTCGTCATTCTATCTCGATCGAATTTTGCCCTCTCTCCTCCTAGCCCCCGCAACCCTCCCTCCGTCCACATACAAGTAGTGAAAAAGTCCTTCAGCTATGCTACGTCAACACATCCCGGAGGCCCTCAAATTCTCCCTGCGCTTTCTCCTTCTCGATCTTACCTTTATACATATATATACCTTACGTGAAAGTTTTGCCCGGTCCTGTCTTCTAAGGATGTTCGTTTTTTTCTCATTTAACTCGTTCTTATTCTTTTTTTTCATCATTTTCGTACAACTCGTTCATTCTCAGGATCCTAAAGAAGAGGTTTTCTAGGTCTCCGTGTTCAATCGCTTCTCGCCCTCGCCGTTCTATTATTATGATTAATTTCAAGCCGCTCCTTCCACCCGTACTCACTGGTAATTCCTGATTTGTTTGCCCATGGATCGAAGGGAGCGAGATGGAAATATAGGAAGGGAATAGGAATATTGCCAGGGTTTACCGCTCTTCGTGTATATAGCTCATGCGTTCGAGAGTTTGCCACCTCAACGTCGTCTCACTCACTCTTTCACTCGTCCTCTCTCTCTCCCTTTCTCGTTCTCTTTACTCCCGACGGAGTAACTGCACCAGAGTTGGCTAGCCGCTTGTACGCTAGCGCTCTCACCGTGATTGCTCGACTCTTCGTATTTGCTTTCGCCTCTCTCACTCCAACTCCGTTCGGTTCCCGCGCTTCAACGCTGAACATCAGCGGGAGTTAGAGATTCTGACTCTATCTCGTACCTTGCCCTCTTCGATCTCTGTCTCTCTTTCTCTCTCGCCGACACGAGAGGCAGAGAGGGAGAAAGCCTCGACTTCTGCACGTGATGTGCTACCTCCAACGCGTTCCCGTTTATCTCGTTGCTTAACGGATTCCATTATCGAGACTGAATTCAAATTCCATTGTCGACTCGTGCATTAAACACGAAGCCAGTGGCGCCCTCTCGACAACGACCACGCGTTTATATGTGCAGCTGCTGTGTATGCGGCTTGTCCACATCATGCAAAAGTAGACTCTCGCATATGCAGTCAGTCACGATATTATGTAAACTCCTGTTTGTATTCCCTGCTATTCCCCTCCCCCTCTCTTTCTCTTTCTCTCTCTTTCATTCTCTCGGTCTTTCACTCTCAGCCTGTCCGTCTCTCTCTCTTTCGCTATTTTTCTGAGCCTCGTTAAACTCTGTATACCTGGTCAGCCCACACATGAAAGATAAAGAACTGGACGTTTCAACAAACTATCCAATCATAAAGAATAATGTACCATTATGCAGTATCTCTGAAAGCCAGGAACCATTTTCATTTGGACATGAAGAACTGTTTAATTAAAACATTTATAAACATTTATGTAAAAAGGTTTTTTAAAAATTTCGAGGTGCTTCACATTTTTTACATCAGCTGTAGTGTCGACTTCACGTATCTAAACTCTAGAATTTCAAAGTGATTGACAATCGTGCAAATAGACGTATATCCAATTTTCGCATCGGTCAGTTTTTTTTCATTCTCATTTACATTGTTTGCCCAAGTGTTCGTTTCCTCCCCCCCTCACCCATTTTTCATTAAAGCGTCATATTCGTGGTATTTTTGCGTCTGTCCCTCTTCTTTGTCTCTACGTGGGTTATGCTATCACGTGATTCACGCAATCAACCAAAAAATGCAAAAGTTGTCAATCACTCGTGCCCAGTTTGCATGCTGTATATATACGTATATATTATATATTCAAACTCGTTGGGATTCTCGGTAACGTTCAGAGTTTCCCATACGCCTGATAAAGATATAGTGCGTACGCGTGACTTTTCCACCCTTTTTGACGTGCCCATACGTATATACGTAGATCAAGCAAGAGGATGAAAGGAGAGGCCAGTAGTTAGGATGGTTCGTTCTTCTCGCTTGCATCTAGGCTCACAATAAACATGTGTATGAATTTGTGTTTGACTTTTAATATACATATTATATGTATATATGTGTATAATACGTAGACAAGAGTGCGCAGATACTGCTGGATGAGTTTTCCTCTCTGACCACTACACACTGGAGGATCACACGCTGGTGGATGGATTGGACTATCAACAAAGTGGAAATTGGGCCGCTCCGGATTTGCCCGCTTTCTGCAACATGTCCCTGTACTTCTGGGTGTATATATTCATATGTATATGGGTGTATTCGCAATGGATATATACTATACGATTGCTATCCGTTGAATCGTCGCTTTCCTCATATATCCCTCTCGACACCCTTCGTTCTTTTTAATCTCTCTCATCCTCCCTTTCTCTGTGCTGGGTGAGAGACCTGCCACTCTTTTGCAATGGAGAATCCATGTATCTCGTTATCTTACGATATATCCTGTACACGATGTACATGACACACCTGTGTGTAGCAGTTCATACAATATAACACCCTCTCTCTTTTTTTTGTGTATATTTTCTCCCTCTATCAATCTCTCTCTCTCTCTCTCTCTCTCTCTCTCTCTCTCTCTCTCTCTCTCTCTGTCTC
>JABSMR010011588.1:0-11289 GCA_018902295.1 Dusona sp. PSUC_FEM 10030013 | reverse complement strand
CGATTGTTTTTTTTTTTTTAAAGAGGGGCAACCGTCAATTTGGGAAGAAAAGCCCTGTATAACTAAGCTGGTCCAAAGAGACACGAGCTTCTTATTTTCCTCTCCCCTGTCTCCCGTCCTCGCCCCGCCCTGGTGTGGTCGGAAGAGCGTTCTCCCCTCACGCTCAGTAGTAATATCCCTGGTGCGGTCAGCCACCGTTATTACCACTTGAGTAGAAGCGGCCGTGTACGTATAGAGGCGCGTTAACCGCGTGCGCGCAGTGATAAATCCCGATCGGCGATCTCCTCCCTCAACCGGCAGTGGCCACCTTCCCTATCTCATTAACTAACGCCCCTGATTATTAACCCAATCGTTTGCGGCCCTAGTTGTGAGAATATTTCGATATAATCTCTTCCCCAGTAAATGTCAAGTTTGCTAACTAATACTATACATAGTTATATTATTTTTCTTTGTTCCGCTAATTAGCACTTCGTGTAAGACAATTATTGTTGCTTATTTGACATCAATAAAAATAAAAAGAGACATTCCGTTAAAGAGATTTTCAGTTAATTCGAAAAGTTAACGTTCCAAAGTACAGTATGAATTTTTTTTTTACCGAGTCAAACGCGATTGAACGCTTTGTGAATTAATTATCAAACGTTAGAATTGACAATGTTCGTTAGTTTATATTATTGTAACAAGAAAGTGTGAAATGGTTGAAGGAAAGTAAAGAGATTTTGATAAGTGTTTAATTGAGAAATGAAGTTTAAAAGCCTGGAGAATAATGGCTACGACGTAAAGACGTGCCTCTTTATTATTCAAATTATGTATCGTCCTGTTTAAGTAAAGCATGCAACAATAATTAATAAGCCAGTGTATGCATCGAGCGAACAACACGTTTTAACTTTGTAGGATGAAGAAAAAAAAGCTCGGTGTATATACAACTGCTAACGTGTCGTGTATAACATCTGAAAGTTGGGTCGGGGAACAGAAAGAGCGGGAGGGTGGAGGGAAGAAGTTCCTTTATGCTAAAGTATATGTTATATGTATGAAAAATGTTTAAGTATATTGGATTAAAAAAATCTGACATTCATAAAGTCGAAGAGAGTTGAAAAAAATGTAATCCCGGTTCAGTACACAGCTTTTAAGGCTTTATTAAATTTTAAATCGTTTACACATACGAGTATAAATTACTACGTCCTCGTACACGACCTGATTTTTTTTCGTTTCTCAACCGTGCTCTCGTATCGCGCGTCTCGCGATACGAAATTCTTTTTGGTGAAATATTTATACAGCTGCCTTGGGAACTCCGGGATTTCCTTTGTTTTCCATTAACCTCTGTCTCCATTTGCGGTCTGGCGAATTCCGCTGCTCGTATATGTTCCAAAACAAAATCTCATTTCACGACGTTATCTCCCCCAAATCTCGAGTATCTTGAGCAGTTAAGTATTTTCCTTTCTTTCGGCTACTGAATCTCGCACGGACCAGAAAAACGCTTCGGATCTATTAATTACCTAAACTTTTCATTCGTCAATAAAGTCCCGCTCATGGGATAATAACATTTATTTTCGTTCAAATTTTCCTCAGTCTCTTACTGTTATCTTTTCGCTCAATCCTGAGGAAATTGGTCCATCGCCCGAAGCGCACACGTACGAAATATTATGTTGATTAAACAATAAGAAACACAGAGACATACAATTATTTACTTTGTTGCATCGAATTTTCGATGTTTTTTGTCTCCGTTTACGGAGATAAAAAGAGAGAGAAAATTGAAGGGATGAATGTACGCAAAGAAGTGGTGTCACCGTATAACGTCGATTCGACCGGGCATGACTGAAATAATAATTGGTTAGGGCTGGTAAGTGGCGGCTTACATGAGAAGCAGCTGCTAAAGGACCTCCTGGATAATTACAACGTGCTGGAGCGGCCTGTGGGCAATGAGTCCGAGCCCCTCGTGTTGAGCTTCGGCCTCACTCTAATGCAAATTATCGACGTTGTAAGTCAAACAAAAAAAAATCTCTCTCACTCTTAAAAAAATGTCTATACTATAAACACGATTTTATTTTATTTTTTCCAACACCATACATCATCGACACTATGTATCACTGACATTAGGATAAAAACAAAAGACCAACTGAGGCAAATAAGACAACGACGAATGACAGAACGAAACTCGGTATTACGTGCGTTTTCGTAAATATTGAGCGCTGCGTATACCTGCCTTATAATTTGTGATGGTGATTCGATGATTCGAACAAAACGTCGATTTTTTTCTGTAAATCCGAAGAAGCGCTATTTATTTTAGAATTGACGATGCGTAAATGATAGACGAGGAAAAAAATCGAATTTAAAGCGAAAATCCGTTTAGCCAACGCCTTCGTTTAATGAAAAAAAATGTATGTCGTTGTCTCTGACAACGCGTCAAAATTAGGGTTCAAGGTTGCAAGAGTGGTTTGAGAAAAGAAAAGAGCAAATACTTTTGTCATGCTTTAGATCGTATATCGTCACAACGCGACCAGTCCTTCGCACACTTTGGGGTTGTCGAAAATTTATTTGACCTAAAATCTTGTAACGGAATTCCGCATAGCTCTTTGCCCCCAAAAAAAGAGGGTGAAACAAACAACCAAACACGCACTAACGCACATTCGCCATACGAGAAAATATTCGAATGTTTCATTCAAGAGGGCCATGCTGCTAACGATACACTCTTTCAACCCTCGTACATCTCAAAAGAGTACCCTGTATATCAAATTGCGGAAGTGGTCTCTCGAAACGATACGAGAAAAAGAAAAAAAATCAATATGCAACGAAAACAAAAAAGAAGCTTCTTCCAATGCACATACATACTACACGCATACACACGAACACAAACCATTTCTTCTCCGCATAATTCAATAGCGCGCGTATTATCGCACTATGCAGTCTTCCGCGATAGTTCAAGGAACCGGATAATTACGCCGATTTTTTTTGTTCCTGCCCTTTCACACATTGTTTCACCATCGTGTTCTTAATGATTTTCGTTTTGCGACATCTCCACTGGGAAAATGGATAATTTGTGGAGTACGTAGCGAGTATAGATGCGCGCGATACGGGGAGGCCAATTATCGAACATCCAACGTATAAATGCGACAGATTTTGTTCTCGAACTGTGATCGAATATGCCATTTGTCATTACGCGTACACAAAGCTTCAATGCTTCATATTGTTTGATAAAAAGCTCCTTCTCTATGCAGAGTTGAATTCGCCATTAAAATTGGATCTTCTATCATTTCTATAGAGTTTGGTTCTCATTTAATTTATAATAATATTAACAAAAAATACCAATATAATTTGATGTTCAATTTTTTGCGGAATCTTATAACGGAGTGTTTTTTTTTACATTATATACAAAAAGATGGCTTTGTCGGTATGATGTTGGGAGCATATTACAAGGCAGGGTTCTTGCTCAGAGGGGGTGACTTTGTTCGAGCTCTCGATGAACGACTGAATTAGTTTCGAGTGCATTGGGAGTACGAGAGAAGGAGAGCGCGATGAGAGAAGCTCGAGGTTCGCGATCACCTATAGGGAGAGGCGTGTAGAGAAAAGATGCTGGCAACTCTTGGCTCCGTACATAGGAAAAAAAGCACACAGAGAGTAGAGGAGGATAGATGTGAAAAGAGAGGTTGAGGGGAGCGCACATTATCTCATATACTCGTTGGCAGGCTGTACACTCTCCACTCTCGCTGCACAACCCTGAGAAATCGATGCGACCGAAAGGGTGAGAGCGAGAGAGCAGACCACGCCGCGTCAAAAAGGGTGTCAATTATCCCTCCATCCACTCGCGAGACTCTCACCGGCAAAGTATCCCAGACTCTGATGGGTTAAGGACCTTTCCGCCTACCGCCATAGCAAGGCATCGTCCAATCAAATATGTATCTGTTTTCCGCTCGCCTGTTATTTATTCCAATCGACTTTGATAAATAATTACTTTTGCGGAAACAACAAAAAAAAAAGATATTTTTTCCTGTACATGCAAATTGTGCCACCAATTGAATGACGAAATCGTATAAGAAACTTATAACGGTTAAGGAAATCAGAACGGGATAGTTTTTCTTCGTTTTCGAGAACGAGCTTAAAGTACAATTGAGTGAGAACAATTTGGTTTAATCAGTTTGTCATTTTCCTCGATCAATTGAACGTAGCGTGTGCAATTAGATGAATTTGGTGTTGACAAACTCCGTGCACAAAGCCACGCCGCTGATGGAGTTGATCGATTTTCCGGTTTCCTCCTATTCGCGTCATACACGTAGATAAATTTTACGCGGAAAGGTCACAACGTTCCCCTGAACGAAAACCTAATTTTCCTCTCATCCTCCTCCGCCCCCGGAGAATATTGTACCGCTGTTTGCGCGTGTCAGATATTTTGTAGCTCTGCTCCATACGCCGTACGTTCCGATGACCAATTCGGTTGTTCTTTTTTCGAAAATTATTTATACGAGTCTCGCTCGAGTATGGAAAACTTTGACGCCAATTTGTTTACATTTTTGCCACGGATAATTGGGACCGAAAAAACCATTGATGTAAAACATTCTTTTCAAGCACATACATGCAGTTTGATCAGGTCGTTTTTAATTCGGGTTAAGCGCGAGTATAAATATTCTTAATTGATTGGATGAATATTGCTGTAGCTCGGTGGAAGAGAAAATATTGAAAAATTGATTGTCCGATGGGGCGCCGCGTATGAGTCCATTTACTATTCGTGAGGAGGTTTTCGCACGAGTCTTCAGTCTCGTGCGATTTTATGACACGAGAAAAGCCACCCACGCGGATATAATGCGTGACCGGACAATACTGGTACATGAACAACACGGTAGTGAATAAAATACGGGTATTGGGATAAATGACCAAGTGAACAATGCGCTACGAGCACGCACGTCCGACCGAAAATACTCTCGACACAGGACCGCTACTGCGATTGTACCTACGTACAAAAAGGACAAGAAAAACGGACCCAATAAACAACCCGATTATTGAGATACACATCAAAACACATTAACCGTTTTCTTTTTTTTTCTACAATCACATCCTGTAAACGAGGTATTTTAAGCCAAAATGAAGTGCGATTGATCCTGCCGCGATTACTCTTTTTTTAATATCGTTGATAACTTTACCTTTCCAAACACTCACTAGGGATTGACACAATATTTGTTTCAATATACTCGTAATAAAAAGTCAAAAATTTGCTTGATAAAAAGCAATCGTCACAATTTTTTGTTAATTGTCAAAATGTCAAAGCGAGACGGATATTTACCAAAATATTTGGACAATACTGTATCCCGATTTTATTAGGATCGAAATGTTTCAAATAAATCAAATGCACGACATTGAAAAATAAAATTTGAAAAGTCAAAGGCGAATTAACCAGGAAAATAAGGATCGTACGTAACTCGAAGTGGATTGGAACGCTTCGTATACACAAAAAACACATTTCACAAATATCATTATGTAAAAGTTGGTTACGGTTGTATTTCGTTCGACTATATTATATATATATATGCCTAGATATATAAATATACCTCGATATATTTATATATGCGTATATTCATCAAGTGATAGACATACAAAAAAAATCACACTACATTAGGTATAATGCATTATATACATTTTTAATCATCATTAAGATTAATTATGATTAATTATTGATCATATATATATTTTCTATATGCCTGTAGTGGGACACTTTTGTCAGTATATTATTATTGATTATATTATTCATTATTATCTTTTTTCATTGTACGTCTATTATATACTGTTATATATCCTTCTATGCTAAACCACCAACCTTAAAAATGATCAATTAAATCATTCTCTATAAATTTTTTATTATATCCCTGCATGTTATATAAACTATGAGCGAGCGCAATATTATAGTTTTCGTCGTGCTGGTCTGGAATACAATTAATACTATTTACCACTACCACTACTAATATACCACCACTATTATATACTATATTACCGCTGTTGTAGTATATATTACGTAGATTTTTTAAATAGTGTAGTTTACCTCGGTAATGAAATGTTGATTACAACATTAAAACGTATTAAAATATATAAATTTAAGTTTACATGTTATTTTATATTTAAATTTATATATTTTGTACTTATGTGCATGATGAGATCGTTTCAACGTTGCCGGTATTAAATAATGATACCAACTTGTATATTTGTACAGATATGTGCATATATGTAAATAATGTAAATAATATAATAATGGTTGCTGCAAAAGTGAATTTCATGAACATAAATCAAATGAAATTTGTCAAGGTGATGTGAGTATATTTGTTTATATACTTGTGTGCAGATACTATCGTATAATAGGATCTTTTTCTACTAAAAGTTATGGTTGGGTCATACGAGGCCCTTGAGCGAATTTGAACAGAATTTCCATGCATCTGAGAAGCAAATCTTGCAATATCGTCGGTGGCAATAAAGCAAACAGATATAAACATGAACGACTAAGGACGGGAGGGCGGCAGGGAGGGGAACGGGGAAGTGACGTCAGGGGGTAATTCGTCTTCTCCAATCTCTCGATGGCACGGAGATGATCTCTCCCTATTTGGCTTGTATTCTCAAGTATGTTAGTAATAGCGAGTAATAAAACTGGCAAGTCGAACAAGATGACAGCGTATAGACGCGCCTTTTCTGTCTCAATTTGTACCGCACGTTTATTCGTAAAGTCGGATGACACGTGTTGCATTTAACGAGGAGTTATATTTTGTAATAGAAAATACGAATTCAAGGAAAGTGAAAACATTAATGGATCGTTGATCTTAATGGTTGATTGTGTAAGGCACTGCGCATAGAAATTTGGTATTTTGTACAGGATGTTGATCCAACCAAGCGAATGGGGCCTGGTTAAGGAAGATTCAAAGCCAATCCTCTGGAGTGTATCCAAATTAATCCATATTGTATCGAATAATCTTCCGTAGATATTCGGGGCGGGTTATATGCTGCCGTAAATTAAGTTCCCGCGGGGAATCGTCGCCGTGTGATAGAAGATGAGATTGCTATGGTCAAAGTTCCGCGGAGCAGACTCTCTTGGTAAAGTAGACACATTTGGGGACATATGAAATTACACGCTTGATTAATTATTACTTCGTGACCGTACGAAAGGTCCTTTCAGCACAGATTATACGATCCATCCCCGTACAATAGGTTTCGATTGATATCCCCCACGTGTGTACTAATGGTATAGTTTCTTGAGGCTACAAACTTATGAAAGAGCTTTTAATCCACGGCTGAATACGTTCGATACGCCCTTTTGACTCGAAGCGTTCGGTTAAATAATATAAAACATTTGTTTCCCGCGGTGGTGAGAAAAAGTATTATATTGTAGCGGATCCAGGAACTAGAACGATTTAGCAAGAATGGGTCCGTTGAAGAACCAAAGAATTTTGGCCGAGAGAGCTTGCCTCACGGGATCTAAGGACTGCTGATGATCCTTTGCGCCTCCGTTTCTTCGTTCTTACTCAAAGAGGATAATAACTTGTTCCCATGGGATGCGTGTGAGCTATTGCTCTTCCTGTTCAGCCCATCGTGCGATCGGAGCCAGCACTCGAGGAAGCTTCGAAACCCTGGAGAATCAGTGCTTTCTCGTTTTTTTTTTCCATTGGACGGAAGCAGCGTTGTCGTTTTAGTTGGTGCGAGGTATGGACTCTTGGGTGAGATATTTCAGAGTTGGGTCTGGAACAAAATTACTCCTAAGATTTTGCAAGTTAACCAAAAAAAACCTCGGGGACTAGTAGTTTCGATCGTTTGGAGCCACTTTGATTAGTTTTCAACTATGCAGAAGACACCCGAAGACAACACGAAGCGGAAGCATTTGCTCTCGAAATGGATCCAATACGGATGCTGAAGACTTCATCTCCTGGGATTTTCTTTCTCTCTCTCTCTCTCTCTCTGTCTCTCTTACTCATACGTAGGGTGGCAGAGGTGTTTCTATCGATTTCTCTCTCTCTTTGACTCCGTCCCATCCTCGCGATGCGGGACACCAGATCCGATTGCCCATTACCGGTGAGACTAAATGAGACCCGGGTTCGTGTATTCCAGAACATATGGACTCTCTTGCCCTCTCTCTCTTTCTCTATTCCTCCTTCGAACTGATATCCTGTAATTTACAATGAAACCAGGAGAGACGCATAGTGTGATCCAACCTCCTCTTCTCTTTTCATCTTCATACGAACATGTAGATTTATACATGTATGTAGACGAGATGGTAAGCAAGCACATTTATCGATGTGTGTGCAAATCACGCGAGGATATAGTTAACGTATTCCCTATTGAATCACGACTTCTCGTGTTTATTGCTATAAATAAAGTCAATGATGTGACACAGATTCTCGAATCCATTAATTACCAGATTTGTCGTGAAACGAGCCACGCTCCGTTGGTTCTTGTTTCGAATTTTTGTTACGGTAGGTCGTAACTTGTTTGTGCATTTGGACCTGCGACCATTCATTGCGAATAGTTGTGCGATCGATAGCAAAATAAATTTCCTCTTCGACTATTTATTCTTTTTGCTGTGACGCAAGTTGAATTTATATCAGACGTTAATCAGTCATCCAAGCACAAAATTGTTACTCGATAAATCTGTTTTATACATATATATTATATATTATCCTAGACATATATATATACTATATGTAGAATGTATTTGACACGAGTACAGGATAAATTTGATCGATTTCATTTCTAGCCGAGTTCGTTCGATCCTGAAAAATATTGCAATATCGTAGCTCCACGTTCTGCGGCTGATGCAGATGGAACGGAGAGATATCTATCGAGAACTCGTCTTCCCGAACCATTATCGGAAGGGAGGGAGTGACCGCATACAATTGAGTTTTGTGGTTTTCTCATACGACCACGCCGCCAACCGGATCCATGTCTCCGAGACTGTGTGTATGCGTTCGAGCAGATACCCGGCATCAACCAGTGATTTCTGTTATGCAGTGTAGCAGAAATTCTCTCATTTCTCTTTTGATTCAATTTCTATATCTGCATCTCCTGCTCCTCGACCAATGTTGATAAATTTACGATCCAGCTCACGGCCAGCTGATGCGACCAACTTTTGAGCGATTTCAAACTGTTATATCTGATTTCCGGAACTACTCATGGTCGGCCCCAATACGTCGACCGCAAGCTCAAGGGTCTGCTACTCAAGTAAGGAGAATAAAACATCGTTTGGACAGCAAGGAAGCATTTTCTTTTACTACAGAATTAATATTTGGTGAGAGAATTCATAATTGGGGTAAACTTTTTCAATTTCAACATTTACGTTGGCCAATATATTTATTTTCGAGCCTCAACGACCTCTTTTAGAAAATATTTCGAAACATCTATAGTAAAAAGAAAAACAGAGAAGGAAGAAAGTCGGAAGAAAAATAATAAAGACGAGGTCTGTTTTCTTTGTCATGACTGTATAATGGAGAGTCGACTCTACGAGACACAGACTACCGGTACTTTCGGGCAAAACTCTCGTTCCAGAGGGACCTCTGGAACGAGAGTTTTGCCCTCTTTCATACCCTTGGATATTAGCGTCAAAACGAGAATCCGGAGGAGCAAACATCTCAACGATCCGTTTCTGAGTGATGATTTTATAACGACTCGGCGGGTTCTTCCGTGCTGGTTATTCCGCGCAGCATTAATCCACCTCGCCCCCCTTATTCTCTTTCACGCACTTGTACGGTTTATTCATTTTCACAGACTATTTTTCTCATCACTGGCTCTCGGAGATTTTGGATGATTCATTGTCCGCAACTTCCAAGTACTCTTCCGATCTCCATCTCCGATATTAACACACGCCCGCGCACATTCCCATACACACATGAATACACACTTTTCCAGAGATGGCCACTCGGTGGTTACAAAACAACTTTTCATCATTCTCTCTCTCGCGTTTTATCCAAGTAGGGAAAGAAAAGGGCCAGAACGAATTCTCCTTGGGCAATGCGGGGGTAAAACATGCCAGTGCGCTCACACACGTATACCGTGCGCACCCCTTCACTTGTTTAGAGTTTGCCGGTGATGACCCCGTTTTCCTCTCGAAGGGTAAATTCTTGAAAGGCTTCCTCGACTATTATATATATAGACTCGAAACTTCCGGTAGTATCGAGCGTGTTCCGTACACGGGCCACTGGGTATCCGACACTTTGCCAAATAATGTTTATCGAAACTAAACGAGTAGACGACGATGATAAGATGCATTCGATGGAAATAATATCGATAAAAAAAGGTCGAATAAAATAGACGAATGAACGAATAACAGTTACTAATCTGGTACGTCACGTTGTATTCTAACCTTAAGTACAGGCCTTGTGCGATTTGGAATTATAAACAAAAGTTTGTAATAAATTTCATTACAGTAACAAAAAAAAGAAAGGTTAAAATTGAACAATTGATGCAAATTATTTCGTACAAAATTGATCATTTTGCATGAATTTACTCTGGAGAATTTAGAAAAATATTATTTCTCGACCATTCGTTAAACGTACGCACAAATTTGACGAAAAGCAGAGCGAGTCAAACTTGGTACTCGTGAGCCAATGTTTTACTGCCAAGGGGTGGCATGAATATGAATTTCGTATCACCGCGATACACATACTATATTTATATAATATTCCACGAGAGTTTTCCGTCAGCAACAAAGTTTTTCGTTATGAAAAAATGGACGATAAGTGGAGAGGAATAGTTCCCTATACGGGGACCACAGATTTGAATCAGTTTCCGATAACGTCATATGTTTATTCATGCGCTTGTGTATGTATGTTTGTCATGCGCGCGGAACCTGATGTTCGTGCACCCTTGAAGAGACTAGCTTCTCTCTCCAACCCCCTTTGGATGACTAACGACGACCACGAACTTGCTGCAAAACTCGTTATCTTAATAACAATAGTAGTGGCTCGTTTGTCCGGGTTTATAGTGTGTGGTAAGCATACGAGTATCCTCTCAAGGGAGTTTGTACTTGACTGAAATATAGTTTAGTAGTATATAGATTTTATTTTCATTAAAGGTAAATATGTAATTGTTAATCATGTCGAAATTTTGTCCAATCCTTAATACGACGAATCGAAAGAAAATTGTTATTCTTTGTAGACAAGGTTCAGTCTCGAAAGAGTCTTGATCACGCACCAAATTTTAAAAGCTCCATTTCAAAGATTTACACAGGAAATGCTTTCACTTTCCTTTTCCCATTGTACCCATTTATTGATAGAACAATTTATTTACATATGTACTTATTTTTTAATGGACAATTTACCGAATTTCCAGATGGTT
>JABSMR010011577.1:0-11294 GCA_018902295.1 Dusona sp. PSUC_FEM 10030013 | reverse complement strand
AATAAAATTCGATTTCTTTGATTAAGTAAATAAACGACAAATACTCGGAAGTACGAGTAAGAAAAGCATTACAACTACCAATATTACGATAGCACATGACCTTTGACGGCCGAAATGAATGAATTTTATTGGAAAATTTGATAAAATCTTCAAAAAAAATTAATAAACAATCACGAGTTTTTAACATTTTTCTGTAAATAATGGTCAACGAATATACTGCATTTCGGAAGGATCCAACGAACTGTTTCTCGAATACCGTCTCCAGAAACAGTCGAAAAGTGGAATTTAAAAAAAAAAGACAAAATTCAAAAGTATTCTAGAAAATCAACAAATTCTTTTCGTGCGACGAAAAAAAAATTAACTGATCAATTTTGAAGAATTTTTTTATAAAGATTCATAACGACGTAAAGATAGCCGATTTTTGTTTCAATTTTACAATCATAAGTCAGTCAAAATAATAGAATTTATAATACCAACTTAATAACAATTAGAAAATGTTAATAAACAACTATTAGTCTTTGAATGTGTTTACACTACTGTTAGTAGTGTTCGATATTCATATTTCAGTTTTACAGGGGAAAAAAATGTAATTTTTATCACGCGTGGTGTCCCGCTTTGCTTTCGTCCTATATTGTTTATCGTCGTATCTCCGAAACTAAACGAAGAAAATCTAATTTTATTTCAATCTTCACCATATTTTTCTCCATAATTGTGAATTTTCTAAAAAAAAACACTCCGTGGAAAAGTTTTGGAGGTATCGTGAGAAATGTGAAATTTTCAAATGCTTCGCCAAACGTTTTACACTCCATGTAAAACTGCGAAATCTTTGATAGAAAATATCTCGAATCTTCAGTGAATCCTTTTAAAAATTGGCACTTAATCACATATTAGGGTCCTTAACCCTATAACTCATGACCGTGGTGCTAACGCCCGAAGCGAACTTCGAAAAATAAGCTTTTTGCCGATTTTTTCCGGTTTTCAGTTTTCAAATGGGTTTTTCATGAACTAAATGAGAGTAACATCAGTTTTATCGTACATCATTCTCTTTCTTATGAAAAAACGAAGAAAATCATGTATGATAAATTCTGCTTATCATCATAGGACCGGTTTTATGATAAAAAAAACATGGGGTGCGTTCGAACCCCCGTCATGAGGTTGAAGGTACGAAAAAAGGTACATGAGGTGCAGGGTTAACATGTCCTCTAAGTTAACAAAACGATAATAGAAAAATGCTTTGGCTAGAAAATCACCTTAAAGAAGTATATTTGCGTAAAAAAACGGTGAGCAAATAAAAAAAAAAGAGTTGAAAAAAAATTCGCAAGTTTGCACTTTTTCGGGTCTCCCAGACCCGTCGGTGTACTTTTAGGGTTAAAAACCATCGCCTTGCTTTTTTCGTAAAACTCAATAATAATCGATTGCTAATGAGTAACTGTATCCATGGTAACTAATAAATAAATGTATCCATGGCAACTAATAAATCAGCGGCTTCAAGTTCCGATATATTTATCTCGAAATTTGATCGTTTTCGAGTTCGACCACATGTCTTTCGTAAGGGCGTGGATCAGTCGGTATTTCGCCACCGCGAGTACGAGAGAAATAGCTGCAAATTTAGAAAGTGAACATTTTCCTCACCGTTCTTCCGATCGGAAAAAAAATAGTATTTTACGCGACTAGGGAGGTAAAGTAGTACTTCAAACCGCGTGCAGAATAAGCACGCGGTTGGAAGTAGTCTAATTTCACTCCCGTGGAACGTATATTATTTTTCATCACGTCTGCACCGAAAGTTCAACTTTCCGATTTCGGAATGTGTGGTGAAAAAGTCTTAACCCATTTTTGCCATTTTCCTGCGTGGGCTAAGACTTTTTTTTTATTCCGATCAATCAAACGGTGTCGATATTAACACTTTCGAAAATGCGAAGCGAGCGGGACGACTGATGCATACCCTTAAGAAAGGGGAATTGAGAATGACGTTGGTCCATTTGTTCGAGACAGAGAATTTCTTCAATGTAAATGTTCGTTGAATTTGGGAAAACACAAATAAATTCAACGGGTTTTTATTTTAAATCCTGAAGATTTTTATCCCCGTGAATTTCCTCAAAATGAATTTGCATTTTCTTTTTAATGAACTTTATGGTTTGATCAATGAAAACCTGACGTTGAAATATCGATTAAAAAAAGACCATCGGAATAGTGAAAAACTTTGAAATGCAACGAAACTTTCCCTTTCCATTCGTGAATTAAATATTTTCTTTCAAATAAAAATTTTGCTCACTTCTTGTAGGGTAAAAATTGAGAATTAATTTTGGGAAAAATGAAAAAAATAAATAAAATTGTTCGGTGTACGCGAATGATGCGGAAAAAACTATAAAAATAATTTAAAAAATCGAGCGAATTACACGAAAGTTTTGTTTCCCTCATTGAAAGAGCGTTCATCAGAAAACCATGATGACGTAAAAAAGAAGTAAAATAATACCGATTATTTGTGCGATTCGAACGAGCAACGAGGTGTTAAAAATACTTCCGGTTTTTCTTTTTGTGCTTCGGAGCAATTTGACGTTTGGTTTTTTCAACGAGACTTTGTCGGTTTCTCCGACATTCGAGACGAGACGTTTTTTCAAGATACTGTCATCGGCGGATGAGATTGCCGATTTTTCGGTGTTTAGCGAGGAGTTTGGAATTCTGGATTTTCTCTTCGGGCTTCTGGTGGCCTTGGGACTCGTTTTTGGCGTTTCGTCAGAAGTTTTAAATGAATTTTTCATGCCAACGGGGTTGAAAGTCTTAGAGTTTTTTCCGGTACGATAAGAGATCGATTTAGAGGATGAAAATTCTTTTTCTTGCGACGATTCCTTGGGATCTCGATCATCGACTTCGCTTTCAATCTCATAATTATCAAATTTATTGGCCTCCTGGTCGTCAACGAAATCATTCTCTTCCCTTGAGTTCCCGAATTTATCAAATCGACGATTATCCAATTTCTCTTCTCTGCGGTATCCCGTCGTACGTGATAACGGGGACGAAGAGGGACTACTTTTGTAATTGACGTGATCGTTCTCACTCGATACGATTTTTACTTGATTACCTGGTGCCATTTCCCAGCCATCCTCCTCTCGACTATTGTCCACACCGTTCGTCGAATTATCCTCGCGCTCCTTTCTTCTATCTTTGCTCGACGTTACGTTCCTTTAATCATAAGAAAAAAACATCCATCTCATCATTAAAAAAAAGGTCGATCAAATAGCTTTTATAATCAATTGAATAATTAATTAATCGTTTTAAATTCGAATGTAAATATAAAAAGAAAAAAAAAGCAATTATTACCAATTAAATTTCATTTATTGCCAGTAAATGAAATCCCGTAATATTTACTATGTATTTTAATGCTATGTAATAGGCTGTATCCGTATGCGTATCCAACATATATAGATAGTATATTTAGTGGAAGAAAATTCAATGGGTTAACTCATATACATATGTATATACCATAGACACAGTTAAAGCCACTGAATTTCCTTATTCTCGTTAATCACGAGGAAGCATTCCCGAGGCTGGTTGCACTAAAAGCTCCTGGTTGCTGGATCGACTGAGAGAATATCTTTCAGGTACAAGCAAGCCCCGTGTACGTTTAACCAACGTACGAACGTTCGACAAGTAAAAAATCTTGGCGTGCTCCCACGTCGTACTTCACTACAATTTACTTCGAAAGTCATGCCTACCAGAATTTATTCAGGGCATCCATCGGACGTTAAGGGTATATATACATAAGCGTTAATTTATATGTATAGATAATATGTTTTATCCAAATATATATGTGTGTACGTAGAGAGAAATGAGCGTATACACGTTCAACATTATGAATATTCAAGAAGTCCAGTTGAAACGAGAAGAAGTATTTTGCACGCAGTCAAGCACGCACTCGAGCAAATGATCTTGAAGGGGATAATTCATGCTTCGAGAAATAGAGAGAAACGAAGAGAGAGAAAGAAAGCACAAGTTACGCTCGACTCGTCTCTGAGGAGGAATCGACATGAGTTACAAGAAAAATTCAATTCGATTTTTGTCTCTTTTTTATATCCTAAAAGTCTTTTCGCACAATCCTGCCGCAAATGCTTAAATCCTATGAAAACTCGTATATCTCCGGCGACAGCCCAAGGCGAAAGGCGCAATTGGTAGTTTGATCTATTTCCCTGTTAAAGCCTTTTTTTTTCCTCTCAAATTACCCGAGGAAACATCCGACAGCATTTGAGTTAGTCGGTTGGCGTAAGAAGAAATAGGACTGCTAGAGTTAGGATAGCTTTGTGAAAGTCGAGGATGAAAGAAAAACAAATCAAATTGCAATGAAGAATGAACGAAAAGTTGGTAGCCAGGAGCCAAGTTGTTAATGCCAACATTAATATCTCGTCACTCTTCCATTTTTGCATAACACATATCTACATGTCTATATAGATATAATATCGTATGAATATACACAATGATATATATACATATATAAACTTTTCAGTCGGATTATAACTCTGTCTGCAAGTGCCAGAGGGGACTTTTCGAACCTCTCTTAAATGGACTCTCACACGTACGTTACGAGGCGTAATTATCCTCGAGAAAATGAACCGTTAAAGACTAAAAGCTCATCCAAAGCTACGACTAGAAATCAGGGGGAGAAACAACGCTCTTGAACGATAATACTAAGGGTGACAAGCCTTGCCCATTTATCTCCCTCTCCCTCTCTCTTTCTCTCTTCCTCTCTACTCGATCTTAACAAAGTATTCGAAGCGATGTAAAATTTATTCGTGTCGTTCGCTTTAACGAGTCTCGGAACTGAATCGCGAATGCAATCAGCGAATGCAACGCGCAAGTTGCGACGATGCAAAGACAGTGCTGAATGTCTTTCTTCTTCTGTTCTTTTTTTCTTTCCTTTTATTATTTATTTTCTTTAGCCTCCGTCTCGCTTCTTGATTATTCTCCGGGTAGTATCTAGGCGTTGATTTCCGTTAACGAACCCCACACCGACCAACGCGTGGCTCGTGTCGTCCCTATTCGGACAAGAAATCGTCGCAAAAAAAGAAATTAATAAAACATTAAATGTGTAATTGATCCTCGTACCTAAATGTTCTGACTTTTTTTTTCGTATTTTCAGTTTCCTGGTTGAAATTGCACTATTCCCGGATGTATTATATTGGGATCTTTTTTTTTTTTTTTGCAGTTTCCTGATGAAGAAATCGAACGATTTCCGGTTTTTTTTCGAACGAAAAAGAGAACGGTAAGTGACGAATCAACGCAGTGGGATTACAAAAATGTCAACAAACCCGTGGACGCCCACGTCAAACATACTGCCGCATTCTTTCGGAAAAAGAAGAGATTTAAAAAACAAAAAAACATGTTAATCACAGTATGTGGCCTTGCATTGTCTTAGCCTCTCTTGTCGACGTTCAAATCGCCATCTTACGACGCAATCGTCTCGTGCAAATTTTTACTTGCTGCACCTACTCTCGCGCCCATTTTTCAGTCGTCTCCTTTCACCATCATATTTTTCCACATTTTTTTTCATCTCTCTTCTCCTTTTGTTCTCTAACGCTTTCCGATTGTTTGGACAAATTTAGGAGGCGTAGATTAACATTGCAGAGGAGAAATTTTCGAGAAACATTTACAGACCGAGCTGACGAGAGCGAAAATAATCGAAGGAATGAAATAAAATCATCGAAAAGACAAAGAGAGAGAGAGAGGGAGAAGAGAATTTTTAACTTGTAGAAATTGTTTTTCGATCTTGGAAAATTGAGAGGAATTGTTTGAACGAAAAGAAAAATATGAAATAAAAATTGTAAACAACTTTTGAAATATTTCCAATTTTCTGGACGAAAATTTAGTTTCTTTCTCAGTTTTTTAATAGAAAAAAATGGAATGCGATGACTTTTTTCAAAAAAACTTTGGCGATATTAATTTTCTGCAATTTTTTATTTTTTTATTTTTACTTGTTTCTTTTTTTAACACAACTATTCAAGATTGTGCCGAATGCAAAACTGACTAATTACAATCGTATACGCGTATCGAAGATTGAAGAACCGGTTTTCGTTTCTGCTTGAGAAACACGAGAGGGCGTTTAACATTTTGTACTAACGAGTTAAAGTCTCGGAGAGCACGATAACGATAGTTAAGGTGCTACGCGCTCGAATTAGTCGAGATGAAACGGAACAGGGGAGGGGAAAAAAAGAGCTACCGAAAGATAAAACTCGACTAATATGTGCCCACATCGAGAATCGTAAATACGATGAAAATCTTTCTTCGGACTGCCCGTTTCATACGCGTTAACGAGGATCTCAAGATTAACATTTATCGTATTTCCATTTTTCTTCTTATTATATTTATTATCATTTAATTTTATTGATTTTACTCCGTTATCGTGTTCTAACAATTCTTCGCAGACATAATTTTTTATTACTCATGTTTCGATATGAGAATATACACTCATAGTGTTTTTTTTAATATCACGGCTTATGTAACTTTTATGATTATTTTTTATAGTGAAAAATCCTTGGAAAATGTAAAATCTTTCAAAAACTCATCAAATTACTCATTAAAAATATCTACAAATCATCAATGGCCAACGCGTCAAATTTTCCGTCTGTTTTTTATTATTTCATAATCGTAAACTGCAACCTAAATTTTTAAGGAATCGATTGTTACTGTTTAGTTTTTTATATTTTTAACTATTTGATATTTCGGATGAAAATGCCATGGCAGAAAAAAAAACTGGAAAAAAGAAGACAGAATATGAATAAAAAAAATGTAAATTCATGCAGAGGGAAATTCATATTTGCGTGACGTACATCTAGCACTAATTGTGATCTCTGACGGTTGGCTAGGTTCAGTTATTTATATCGCCATCGGGTGAACAAGGACGAAAGAGCTTAGTCGGGCGAGGGATTGAAAGATAAAAAATTTCTTGACCTTCTCGTTCATTGGAGCGAGAGATGGATGTACAGGGTTAAGAGGCGCGTGTCCAATCACGTGTGACTCGTAGGCGAAAGAGAGAAAGAGAGAGAAAAGCGCAAATAGTCTTTGCATTTGCATTCCAGAAGCGAAACCTCCACGCCACATTATCCGAGACATGTTGCATTATTCTAATCAAGAGTCCCCTTGTTCCTCTTGTTTCATTGAACTCGAGAGAGAAAGAGAATCGTTGAAAATCAGAGGTGGTTGTTCGGTCGATAAATTTATTGCAATTTTTTTTTAATTTCAATTTCAATGAGAACTTTCATCAATTATTGATTATTTAATCGTTGACTGAATTTTCAACTTTTTTCAGCCCTTGTCCATAAAATCTAAAATTATAAAAATTAATTTACATTTTTTCCGGGATTATTTTGTCATCGTAAAAATACTGGAAAATTCGAAAAATATATTATCTCCACAAAGAAGTAACTCAATCAATTCGACCGTGAAATAAAGCGATTTCGTAAAATTTTTAAGACAAAAATCGAGAAGTGTAACCAATTGTAATTCGCAGCAGTTCGTTTTTCAAAAAAGGAATAATTTCATTTTCGGAAATCGAGACTCATTTTTAGATGAAAAAATTGTTCATAAATTGATCGTTATATAAATATAAAGCGAGATTCATTGTCGGCAAAATTTATAAGGAAATCTATTGGTATTGAAACGAGATGAAATTTAATTTTGAATGATTTTTCGTGACTGGATTTCAATAAACAAATAACCGAAGTCTGTTTCAACGAAGTAAATTGTTCATTTTCTTACGTTCTCGTTCTCCCTACAAAATTGCGAGACAAAAAAAGATCGAGTACAAAGTTATTCATCGAACGTACTCGTAAATGGGCGAAAAAAAATCAAAGACTCGAGTGTTTCGAATCTTTGGAACGTCGCTTCGAGAGTTTACGATTACTAAATTGAGTTTCTCTTTCTCTTAGTGAGAATAATAAATTCGAAACAGATAGTAAATATGCCAAGACTAAATCGTAGAGTCTTGAAAGCTTGAGCGCGAGAGACGAAAGCAAGAAGAAGAAAAATAAAATAGGAAATGCGTTTATTCGTATTGAAAACACGTGTAACGAAACGCGAGCATTAATTCAGGCGAGAAACCTCTTTGGGTCTATGCAAATAATTCCTTGTACAGGAAATTCAGAACAACTCGAGCCACACGAGCAAGGACGTGTACTTGATAAACTCGAGCCCACAAAGAATACTCGACGAAGCAAAACACAATTTTTGCTTCCAACTGAAAAAAGACCTCATACGCTCAATGTTAATTTTTTTTCTGCTTTGATTTTTTTTAGCTAACAACGAAATAAGTATCACAGTATTGTAATCGAATTTCAATGGAAACAAATCTAATTTCTCTATAATATTATCATTTCAATTACGCTAATATGTTATTTGTTCATAATTAGTAAATCTTGTTGGATTCGATCTTTATTTGGCAAATTGTTGAATTACTAAGCTGTAATTAATTGAAGGCTTAAAATAGACGCCAAAAAAAATTCTCTCCAAATTGATTTATCTCGTAACATTAAAAATGGCTTCACTTCAATGTACATTTCTTTTTCTCTGCAAATTTTTTGGTGTATGTTACATTTTTGCAAGAAAAAAAAGATCTACCGAATAAAAAATATGTTGAATATTCTCGCCAAATTCCCTCGAAAAAAAAATCTCTCGAAATTTATTTACCTCGGAACATTAAAAATGACTTTACTTCGATTTTCTTATTTTTTTCTTTGCAAATTTTTTGTAGTATGTCATGTTCTTGTAAGAAAAAAAAGATCTTGCGAATAAAAATTATAGCGGGACACTATAAAAAACTTGTGACCAGAAAAAAACATTCGCCGAAATCAAGTTTTTTTGACTTACTTATCAACATTTTTTCGATTCAAATAGGAATATAAAAAAAAAAGATTCAAATAAATACAGAAATTTGATAATTTGAAAACTTACTCGGCCGAAGATTTATGTCTCCGATCCAACGTAACTGGGGCAGAATTTCCATCGAGGGAACTTTGATGGTCCGTGTAAGTTTGAATTTTGCACTTTTCCATACGTTTGTCCTTGTTAAGATTTTTCAGGAGGGAGGACGATTGATCGCGTCGATTCAAACCCACGTACGCTGTGACGTCGCTCAGCCACGATACGTAAACACCACCTTGGATAATAAATTTCGTACAAATGTATATTTTGTTTTTTCGTACAAAATTAAGATTCCGGCAATTGTTATTTCGGTGATTACAGTTTGGAAATATTTAGTTAAATTGTAACTATATTTATTATATATTTTAAAAAAGGAGAAAAAAAAATTGTAACCAAAAAAGATTGGAGTTTTCCATGATTTTTTTATACAATTTAGTCATGAACCATGTCAAATTTTTAAACCCATCGAATATTTGATTCGTCAAATAAGTAGAAAATTTGGATAAAACAGTTGAAACTTACCGAATGGACTGAACAATTGAGACAAATCGCTCAATTTCCATTCTTTTGGAAAGGTAATGTGAAAGACATGATCTCTGCTTGGTTTTGCTGCAAATTACACAAAAAAACGAATAAATAAAAAATTCAATTTTTCATAAATACATCATTTTTTTGAAGATTTCTCAACTCACGATCATTTCCTTCGAGACTTATGTACGGGAAGTCCTTCAATCTAGTAATTAATAATCTGAAACATCAAGGCGACATTTGAAAAAAATCTGGAAATGAAAAAGGTCAAGTAAACACTAAATTCTCAAGTAAAAATAAACATCGAAAAAAGCATAAATAGAAGCATGATACAAAACAAAATAAATACAGCAAAAAAAAAAAATGCAATAGCTCGATAACCCAATAAAAATAACATGCCGTCACTGGACTCTCGACCCCAACAATCTATTTTTTTGAACGTTAACTCTACAACGGGGTCGAAAACGAGCCCAATCTTATCTTTAGCATAAAATGTACCTCGTATGCGGTAATAAAGTTCAGTTGTAAACCATTCTCTTCGTTTTTTCATAACGAAGAGAACATTTAATGATGAAAACTTTACAAAACGAAAAAAATTTCGAAAAAAGTGCAAGAAGTTTTTTACTAAAAAGATTGGGATCGCCTTCGACCTCGCTGTAGCGGGCCAAGGTTAATAACGCGTTGTTATCATCTTTTTAAGGGTATTTTGTGAAGCCACAAAAATACTCACTTGTTAAGGAACGGATTGAGAAGTGGCGAATCAGGAAGAACGGTTGAAATTTGTGGTTGTTGCGAGAGGCCTAGAAATTCGTAATTTGTAAAGCCGAAATTTGGTTAAACGTATAGCAATAAAAATGTTGAGCGAAAAAAAGGGGAAATGACTGACCGAGATTATTGACGAGAGCGATAAAGCACAACCCAGTGATAAAAGCGTCGTAACCAGCTTCGTGATATTTTCCCGAGGCCAATGAGTAACTACGACCTTCAACCGGTTCAACTTCCGGTATTGCGAATGGAGTTTTGCCGACTGTATCCAATACCGCGTCTAGAATCGACGATGGTACTTTGTCTTTGAATTGTGGCGATTGACATATCACTTTCGTGTCTAAGAGTCTGGAGGACAGTGGAATTTTATTAATTGCCGTGCGAGGATAATTCGAAACCACCAATTGAATCCATCGAAATCTTGAGATTTTTCTGACCTTGGAAAAAGACCATGAATCAACGATTTCAGCTCACGATAACTTTCGGGCAGTGGACCAAAAAATTGATGAATCATGTGACACAGATCGAGCAACATGTTGTGACCGACGATTAATTTTCCCTAAAAATAAATATATCTAACGTGAAAATCAAGTTCTGTGATAATAGATTATTTAACGGAGTTTTCTAATAATTAACAATAAATGTATATATTCGAAGGAACAATCAAATAATTATTCCGTCAACTATTTTTTTAAGATTGATATTTAATTCATTCTCAAATATTAATATCAATGAAAGTGTTATCAAAATGAAAGTAAATTATTCAAATTTGAAAAATAAAAGGAGAATTATATTCCCATCAAATGAAAATGAAAAAAATGATTTCTTTTCTATTCAATCGACTTAAAGGCATGGATCAGTTGGTATCTCACCACCGTGAGTGCAAGAGAGATAGTTGCAAATTTCGAAAGTGATATTTTTCCTCACCGTTCGTCCGATTAGAATAATAAAAGTCTTAGCCCATTTTTGCCATTTTCTTGCTCGGGCTAAGACTTTTTTTTATTCCGATCGATCAAACGGTATCGAATATTTTCACTTTCGAAAATCCGAAGCGAGCGGGACGACTGATGCATACCCGTAATACATATACAAAT
>JABSMR010011566.1:0-11298 GCA_018902295.1 Dusona sp. PSUC_FEM 10030013 | reverse complement strand
CACCTTGTCTATATTCTTGTGTGTGTGTGTGTGTGTGTGTGTGTGTGTGTGTGTGTGTGTGTGTGTGTGTGTGCGCGTGTGGCACACACAGGCAGAAACCATCAGCTTTCGTTCTCGACAAAAAATCGCTTTTGCCATTCAAACTCGACGAAAATTAATTATAATTCAATAATTTTATTATTAAATAAACCAGGATGTCAAACGCGGAGAAAAATGAAATAATGTTTTTGTAGCATTCGTTGTTTTTCAGTCACTTTTAATTAATAGGCAAAATATTATTGTACTTTGTATAAAGTGCAGAAGATTTAAAGAGAAGAATTATTGAAAGGCCAAGAAAATAATTGCGTAAAAAAAGCACATTCTGTTTATGTTAATTTCGTGAATTTTCTACTGTGAATTTGGACCTACATGATTGGAATTGTAATGACGATAAATCGGTGCTATTTATTGCAATTACAAATGCTTGATTCGAATTAATGCAAAGGCCTAATTTGATTTTTGCTGAAATTAAAATTCCAACAACGTTTTTTAGTTCAGAATTCCGTTTGGCGTTGATTGGTAAATTTGAGACAGACTTAAAATCATATTCGTTTTTAAGCAATGGACAAGTAAAGCAAATGAAATGAGAAAATAATAAAATGAGGGTAAAGTAACATAACTATTGTCGAAAGGAATGAAAAGAAGATAAGAAAATGATAACGAAAAAGAGAAGAGGACAGACGAAAGTCGACGTGCGTATAAGTCGGAGGAATTTCAGTGACGATGGGACACATTGAGACTCGCGAAGTGAAACGGCATAAAATACAATATTGCTCGGCGAATCTAAGTTGGATTGCTTACAAATTGGTCCATACATCCGTAATGTCACGATCACTCGTATCAACATCCGAGTCTGTAGAAAAGAGGGGAATATCCAGTAACGTTACAATTCTCCGTTTCGTGTCTATGCAACGCCCATCCCCGGGTCACCCCATCATCCCCAACCTGGTAATTTCCATCGTCGAATAGAAATATACAAAAAAATCCTCGTAATACTTTTCTCAAACTATCAAAGATATTTTGACCAAATTGCCCAGCAATTGAATTAATTTTCTACAGTGTCAATCAAGTGGTAATAAAAATCATATTTTCAATTCGACGTATTATCCTTCGCATCTAACTGTAAAAATAAGATTCAAGTTGGTCGTATAAAAAGTTAAAATTGACGCGAGATAATCTGTATTAATCAAAAAGACTAAATATATTCATTGTCGTACTAATTATTGAAAAAATTCATCTATTTCCTATCGAAATTCACTACAAACTAATTGTGATGACGTTATTGAGCGGAATGTGCGAAAAAATGAAAAGAAAAAAATACTTTTTTCGCTTTAGACGAAATAAATAAACAGTTTTGATTGTTGAACATTCGATTGCATTTTTTCTATCCGATATATGTCTCGTGTATTGTAGTTACATATATACGTATGTATAAAATGTGTGTCTCTCGGATAAATGTACATGTCTCGAGGCAGTATCCTTGTTAGGACACTGAAGTCCTGTCAAAACGTCCGTAGGACACATCCGCGGAGAGCCAATCGAATTACGATGATCCCCGGGGCTCGGTGTACCATCGATTCGGCCCCGACCCGAAACCAATAATTCTATTATCCATTAGTATTGGGTCGCGCCAATTTCCTTTGTAGCACGACGATGGAGCAACTCGCGGACCAACCCCTCTGGCAGAAAAGCCGGGTACACGGGTTTGTATCAGACGTCGAGTACGAAAAAGAGCGAGAGAGAGAGAGAAAGAAAGAGAGAGAGAGAAAGTGAAAGGGAAAGAGATGGAGAGAGGATTGCGTGGTGTATTGAGTACACGTAAAACGAAATAGAGCACATGCGTGTTATATATGGATGCGAAAAACGAGAGAAGAACGAGGCTTTCTTTTTTTTCTCCAAGACGTTGAATAAGAAAGGAGAATATACGTGGATCGAAGTCAATAAATAGACATATTGAATGGGGCAATATGTTCACCATGTAGGATAGAATCGTCGATAGCAACCACGGATAAAGTCTGTCTGGCTGTAACCACAGAATTAACTTATTTAATCTCGTTTCCCACAACGTCTCGTCATGTCGTCTCTTTCCCTCTCTCTCTTTCGGTCCATTTTTTGTGGTACCGTGGGGATAACGTTCTCTTCACCTAATCCAATCAATAATAACAACAAAAATCGGTCCTCGTAGGCCATTTTGATTAGCACATTCGCGGTATACAAGTTTTCGTATAAAACACAATAATGAAATACGAACCGGAAGAAGATCGACGCGTTTTTTCGTCCATAATGTTCCTGGGATAAAACATATCGAACACCGCACTATGGAAGCGACAAAAAATTGAATGGAAATAAAGCCACAGGATGAAGCATCCAAACATCGAGATTAATGAGATGAAAAGATTCACAAAGTATTAAAAAAGCGTTCCCTTTGCATCGTGGCTTTTTCACCCTTCCCCCTAAGAATTCTTTGATCACGCATTAACGGAAAATGAGCTCGGGGGCGAGATACTCAAGACGCGGCGACTAGTCTCGTTAGGTTCATGCTCGGATGCTGACTGAAATCTTCTCGCGAGTTTGGCATGGACAAGGGGGGCGGGAGGGGTAAATGTAGAGTCGAAGGCAGTGGGGACCGAGAACAGGATATCAAAAGAATAGAAAAGACCCTCGTGTGATGCCCGAGAGAAGCTGGTCTTGTGGAGCGAAAGTGGAGGGGAAACGAACCGATTTTTCGATGCGGAGAACACATGAGTTTCATCCCCCCACCCTAAGCCCCACATACGTTTTTTTTCCTTTCGATCGGCATTCTCCCGATGGGCACAGGCCCCGTCAACCCTCTCTCGGACCTTTCTTCAGGGGTAAGGGTTTTTTCTAACTCCTTTATTCCCTTTTCTTCGTTAGGACGAAGGCAGAGAGGATCGATCTTCATCCCCTTTCGCTTCCTCCTCTTCTTCAACGTAACCTTACGTTTTTTCACGTTTTTTTAGGCTTGCTCAGGGGGATGGCCGCGAATTCGTACCACCGAGGAGAACAAAGCACTTTTTTCTTCAAAATGGCCGCCTTACCCTCGTTTTCCCCAGTCTTTGCTGGCGTCGAGATTTAAAAAAAGAACGTTGGCTGAAACATCGTGACATGAAAAAAATGGACATGCCGGATTCCTCTCCCGGTCTTTTTGGATCTTTGGTTTAAAGGGATGATTTTTTTAAATGTTTGTTTCGTAAAAAAATCCTACGAATGGTCAAACCGTTCGTTATAAAAGCTTTGTAACGTACGGAAAGCTCCCATTTTTTCATATCCTGATTCTCTCGTTTGAACTATGTCCATGGAAATATATATAACTCCGTTTCATGTCATATACAAATATACCCGACTCTAAATTTCGGAGAGTTGAGTGCATCAATTAACAAAAAACATCGTAACATTCCAAAAAACTAGGGATTCGCTTGAGGTTAAAAACAGAAAAAATAAAGGGAGCAAACATCACGAAGATTTTCGTGTGCGCACTGCGATAGGGAAAGAAAGAGGTAGAATTATTTTTCCGGAGGTTAGGCGAACAATTGACTGAAATCAGTGACCTGAGATCAAGGCTTGTCGCGTCATGAGGATCTTTCTTTCTCGAACAAAAAATATATATATATAAATACACACACATATATATATTTGGAAGGAAAGGCAAAGGATCATAGCATGGAAGAATCAGAGCATTTTCTCACCCCCGCCGGACGCTAGTTATGAAAAATATGAAATCTGGTTCTCACGGATTCTCAATGGGAGCGCAAAGGCTCTCGCGGCTCTTTCTCTCTCTCCTTCTTGCTCGCCAGTTGCTTCGTCACTCTTTCTTTCTCTTCTCTCACTCTGTTTCTCGACATGTGCGTATATCGTGGGAGGATCTAGCCGTGCGAGACCCTTTTCTATAGTCCCCGTAGCGAGAGAGAAAGAGAGCGAGAGAGAGGAGAAAAGAGAGATGAACGGGCAGGACATTGTCCATTGAGAACGGTGTGTGGAACAGGTCCTGCTGACCTGTCCCCTGTTCCACCGCATAAAATCTCTATATCGTACCTTTTCAATCCCCCGTGAACCGGGGCGATCCTCGAGATGCCGCCTTTTCAAAAACCCCTTTGGCTACCATATTTTTTGATCAAAATAAATCATGTGAGTACAGTTATATGTCCAGGTGCTCGATGCTACACTCACTTACATACGAATATATATATTTAGAAATATAAGTATACGTAGGGAAAAACGTCACTCTGGTTTCCATGCTCGAGATTCTCCACGAATTCTTTTAAACTTTTCTATCCTACCTTTTTCCGCAGACGTGTCAAAAAAAGAAGAAAATCTCGGTATAATTCACGCTTCGTCGAACCACGAAATTCTCTTGTAAAAATCAGTCGCATCGTTTTACATGCAAGGCATTTTTTTTATTTAATCAATTTTCTTATCAATATATTTTTTCGAGAGTGTAAATTTTCTCTTGTCCGATAACTTTTTCTAAAATATCCGAAGAATCACATCAATCAAGCTTTACATAATAAAGCTTCTCAATCCAAATTAAAATTAGCTCGACTTTTTCGTAACTCGACCAATTCTCCCGTTCATACAATTTTCGTACTCGTAAAATACAGAAAAAAATACTTTGATTGACGGTAATTCTGCGCAGATTAAACATAAAATTGCACCTTTTAGTCACTTTCAACGAAGTATGGAGAATAAAACGTTGGAACACGGTACATAATTTTACCAGCAGATTTTCTTAATGTCGGAAAGAAAAACGCTGATGATGATGAGAAAAAAGTTTGAAGTAACAAATGAATCAATGAAAAATCGATGCAAACAATAAAAAACGTTTTTCAATCGTGAAAAGGCGAAGGTGAAATAACAGTGTTGATTTATAAATAGATTGGAAAATACTGGAGTACAAAATGAATTGAATATTTGTGATGAAGGCTCTCACTTCTGGCTTCTCTCGGTCTCCTCATTGTATTGTCCTCTCTATCTCCTTCTCTTTTTCTCTTTCAGTGTTGTGTCTTGTCCGGCCTCGTCGCGCTGCGGTGTAACTTCAGTCTGCTTAATTAGAAACTTCTATATCCCAGAAGCTCGTTACATTATTTAAAAGCAGGATCTCGTTTCTCAATGTGTATGAGGCAGCGTGAGAGAAACGGGCGAAACAGTCGGTGTATACGACAATTCGTGTTTCTCGCGCTCCGCAAAACACGCAAAACATACGCCAAACTTTTCGAACAAGCCACGAGAGGGCACAGTTGTTGTATCTGCATCGTATCTCTTCTCTTTTCTCTCCTTGTCACTCTTTCTCTCTTGAGAGTGAACAACGAGAAGTGCCGAACCGTGTAAGCGTGTAATAATTAATGAAATTTGTAAATTCACGAAATGAAACATTCTAGGACAACTCTCCTCCGCGTATCCAAATATCCATTGTTGAAAAACGAAATACGAGTTACGAGGGGACTTTCAGCACGCGTATTTCATTTACATGTCCAAAACAAGCCAACGAATAATCTCGTATAATTGTAGAAGTCTGCTTTATCGTTCTTCCGAGATTTCCGAATCAATGAAGACCAGCAGCGTCCAAAATATCGCACCGACATGTTTTTATTTCCTTAAATTTATTACGAATTCCCTCAGGAGCCTCCTGGTGCGAAATACCCCTCGTGGATTAACGATCATTGGTTCAGTTTCTTACAATGACAAAATCATAGGCCTTTACTGTTCCCCTCTCGATTCTCCTCGAACCCTTTCATTGTCGTAATAATAAAGTTGGAATATCCCATCGAGTTTGGATTCCCGAGGACCAATCAAAACGCAGTGTGCAATTCGCTGTAATAGGTTTTTCACATTCGTACATTTTGTGATGGCCGACGGTCATCATAAATCAAAAAGGAAGCCATCGCTTTAAAAAATGTTCACATTTAATAAAAAGTCCTTTCAATTCTGATAATAATAATGATTAATAACCATAAATAAATAATTTAAATGAGTCAATTAAATATTATCGAATAAATTCCCTCAATTTCGATCATTAAATCATTGAAATATTTGAACGTTCTTGACCTCAACTTTTCTGAATAAAAATTTACATCCTTAATATTTCACTTCAATAAAAGAAAGTTCGATAAAAAAAAATCTGTTGAAAAAACTTGTCGAAGACTCAAATAAATCGCACGACACAAAATAAATCGGTTTTCTCTCGTGAACTGTTTGTTTTCCAGGGAATTAAAGGTCTCGTGAAACGGAATGGTAATGATGAGGGGGGGGGGAGTGAAAAAACGAGAGAACGAGAGAGATAGAAGAGAGGGGGGTGATCTTTATCAGAAATTCTCGTGGCAACGAACCTGAAGAATCCGCTGATTCCCCTCCGCCAAGGCCGCTCGTAGCAGAAGAGTCTTACGGTTCTTCCTCCTCCCTATTCTACTGTTTTATTTTTTTATTTTTAATAACCAACTTCCGGTAGAAGCGCGGGTTCCCATAGCGGAGAGAGCCGCGAGAGATCGTGAGTTCCCGTGGCCGTTTGCCGTTCAAAGAAGGAGAAACGACGCAGCGATTTCTTCACGGTCGCTTATGGTCGAGTGTGCACATGTTGTTATATATTTATATATACACGTACATATATATGACCAAAAGTGTGGTGGTCTTTCCCTCTCCCTTATTCTCCTGCCGAAACTGGGGAGAAAATCTAAAAATGTTTCACGCGCCAGCACACGACATATCACCAATCTCGCGTGTGTGAGTGTGTGTGTGTAAAAACGAGAGTTCCCCTGAACTTGGCGGTACTTTGGGATATATATGCTCATATATAGATATATTAACTGTACTTTAGGGTATTCACTATTTATAGATTTCCAAAGACACATAAAAGTCACATACACGTATATATGTATTAGCATGTTTATATATAACAAATGGGTAGTCTTTAATACGAAAGCGAGAAGGTTCAACTCTAGGTGGTCTTTTTAAGTAGCCCCTGTGTATCAGTTTCTCGAACGAGTCGTGGAGACTCGAGCGACAAAATGAAATGGAAAATTCTTGTAAAACAATATGGAATTGCAGGCTAAAGTTGCGAAGGTTCTTTAGATTCGTCAGTGAAAAGAACACTTGTAAATTTTGGAAAAAGAAGAAATGCTAAATTCGTTTGGAAGTTTATTCAAATTAGATTCCACGTGCTTTATAGGAAAATGAGGAAAGTTTCGATTCAGGTGGTCCTTTTTGGAGTTTCTTTGGCTTTTGTGTATGGTGTGTGAACAAACATAAATACACAAAAGAATGAGGAAAGAATGGGATAAAGCGAAAGAACAGAAAGTGATAAATTAGTGATACGAAAAACCAGATCAACTGGACAAAGAGACGCGAGAGCTTGAATGTAGAAAATGTGGTTTTAATATTGATGAGGAAGCTCCAAGTGAAAAGATAATTGGAAAAGATGATGGCAGGAAGTGAGGGAAGAGAAGAAAGAACAGCAGGTTGCAACATGAGGACGAAATAAATTATCCTGTGGCTTGTGACTCGGACTGCTGGAGACCAGCAGGTACAGGAGAAAAGAAGAGAAAAAAAAGAGAAGCAGCCCCGATTGCCTACAGTCGTGGAGCAAGGGTGTCCGAGAGAAGTCCAAGGGTTCCATTTCTCTCTTCCTTTCTCTCTTTTGCTCCGTCTCACTCGTTAGGACACCTTACATACCCGGAGCAGCACAGTGCACATGAAAATAACCGAATGACCCTTGGTCAGGTAGGAAAGACTCGTCGACCCTTGGTCCTTCTTCTCATCCCCCAAAAGCTTCGTGAAGTGGCAAGTGGGGGACCGAGAAAGGCGACAAAGCGTATAATACGACCAGATTATTATTACTCGAAAGGCGTTCGCACCTTCGGTAAAAAGGAGGGTTCTCTCTTGCACTGGACCCTGGACAATGGTCGACAATGGACGAGCGGGAAACCGACACTGCAAACAACATAAATATTCGTCTTGTTCTCTTTCTTCCCTCTCACCCTTATTCTCTTGAGCGATTTGCCCTTTCGCTTATACCCAAACCCTCCTTACCACGTCCTGACCCTGGATGGTCGTTGCTTCTTAAATACTTCGCGCCTCTCATCCACCACGGGATCATCGTCCTGGGGTCACGTCTTTCACCACGAGTGTGTTTGTAACCAGGAGGATCAATTTCCTTTCGAAGCGATTGACGAAGGGACAACCAGACACATTTTTTTTTGCCAACGTCTTGAGAATACATGCAGAGTCCAATTATGCTTGTTCAATAAATGTTTTCACAAAACTTTGGATGAGACCTGCCTTCAGGATTACCGGTCCTGGAATTTGTAATTTAGGGCTTTATTTCTTGAGATACATTGCGAGAGTTCTTTTTTTAAACTCTATTTATTAGTTTCAAGGCGCCGTTCATTCATTCAATTGATTAAATCTGGAAAGAATGAGACGAAATGAGTTTCAGAGTCGAAATATGTAATTTTCAATTAATTAATGATTCGCAATTGGATTTTTTCATTGGATTTATTCCTCGCTTTCACGTCATCGATACATGGCAATGATAATCTCCTCTGGTCTGACGTGTAACAACTCTTGTGTGAGGCAAGAAAAACAAGTGTGGTAGGGGTAAAAGACAGAGGGACAGTTTGTAGAAGATAGAGCAGAGCTCAGGACAAGATAGCCAATAACCTAGCTTGACTGGGTATCGCGAAAGAACTGGATGACGTCGTATTTCAGTCGAAATTGCCCACAGCCAGATTGGATAGACGATATAGAGCCACAATGTTTGAGACTTACGCGATCTTTCACAGAGGAAAAAAGAAGAGGAAAAAGCCGAGTCGGAACATTTTTCTCTTCGTCTTTTATCCCATTGGAAGGAAAATCGATCGATATTTAATTAACATGTCCTTGCAATTCTTGAAATGTGTTTTAAATTTATTGAGTCCTGAGACTTTGAGCAAATACACAAATCAACTATTTATTTTAATGTTATTCTTTTCCAAATAAAAACACGAGACGTTTTTCCTTTGTGTTGTGTTTCACACTGCCAGTAAATCGTAAGCAAGTCAAGTCTCTGACAAACGCTTTTGTATCGGTAGCAAAGATAGTTTATCAACGACAAAAATAGATGGTCGAGCAAAATTCCTCTGATACTTTATTCTTGTCCATGAGTACGAGAGTAATTGATCAATGAAACCTTCCAGTGGTACGAGTCAATGTTTCATGCGACTGTGTTAGGTAGCGCCATCTCGTGGAAGCTCTATGAAGCTAGCATTTCTCGAGCTGAAGATAGGGGTGAACGAAAGGGTAAGGATTGATATATAAGAGAGGGAGGAAGTGAGTCCAGTGTGATTATTTTCGGGCGATTACTCTCGTGAAGCAGCCCCTAAGATTAACTTTCCAAAATTAGCTCCCATCTCGATTTAACAGGATAATAATTGTGTATGTTGCATCCACTAGAAGGTCCTGTCAATTTATAATCAGCTGAGCACATTCGACATGATCGTTTTCTTAGCTAACTAACAATGACCGAAAAAAATAGAAAAGTCGAAAAATTCGAGAGTGTGAGGAATGGAGATGAAATTTAAAAAAAGAGAGCTCTTGCCTCTCACTCGTCCGGGCTATAGTTTTACCTGAGCGCGTGCTGGGTAAGAAGATCCAGAGGGAGCGCGAGAGATACGAGAAACGAAGAGAGGAGAGGATGCGAGGAAAGACGAAAGGATGAAAAAAAGGGTTCGTGCCACGTGCCCGCGTGGCGAGCTCGGAAAAAAGGAGGGGAGGGGGCGCCCTAAAGGTTAATCTGAGAAATCAAGTCAAAGTTGTTTTTTGTCGGTTTGGTACACGAGGCTTCATCGTGGCACACGCACGTCGTGCGAGGGCACACACGAGTGAGATCGAGGACTGTTACGATGATGCTCCGTGTCGATTCTTCCTCTCTCTCTCTCTCCTTTTTACTTCTTTTTGCATACTCTATAGAGGCAGTGAAAATAAAGAGGTACTAAACGAAATAAAGGAGATTTGTAGAGAGAGAAAAAAAACGAGCACTTTTCATAGCCTATATTTTATTACGTGATTCAAAATGTTATTAGTCATTAACCTATTTTTTTTTACTCTCACGGAATAAATTTGCGAGCGTTAAAAAAAGTCTCCCATTTTCTCCTTTACTCGATGTTCAGTCATGAAATTTAAAATATTTTTAAACAAAACGGAACCACGCTTTGTATATTCCTATTGGACCTCAATTAAAAAAAAAATCATTCAGCTGTTCGTAGTACGATCAGTGTCAAAGCGAATGAAAACCTGTAAGATCCCCATTTGCTCAATTGCTCAATTGCTAAGGAAATGGGGCCTCGTAGATTCCAATCCGTTGAGCAGCTGAGCGTAAATCACGTGTTGATTTTACGGGGATGTAAAAATGGAAAGTGGCCTTAAAAAAATAAGGGAGTCAGAGAAGATTCTAGAAAAAGTATAGTCTTTTCTAATGCAAACGGTTGTTCGATATTTCTATGGGTTGAATTCCGAATCAATTCTTGTTTGAACTTTGCTAGAATTTTGCGTGAATGAAATTTTTTAAGAGAATTTTATTAAGGCTATTCGATAATGGAATCCGCACTCTTTTGGTGGTTGATGAAATTGTAAAATAGTGTTAAATGTGGAGTACACTGAGGGATAAGAAACGATGTAGGCAGATAAAGAGAGGAAGAGGGAGAGAGAATATAAGTAGGGTTTCCGACGGGACGCTTCAAAGACAATATTTAACGGATATACACCGAGATGGCATATGCCGCGCACGTGCCGACACACAGGGGGCGCTCGATGCAAGAGATCAGGCGTTAAACGCACTTTGTTTGCTAAATAACGTTCCTTCTCTCTTTCACTCCTCTCTCCCAGCGAAGTAGTACTACAACACACTTCTCTTAAGATTTTTCACAGCGTTTGTAACTCTTTGCCGATCCAGCATCCATTTCGTTCTCTCTTTCGTTCTTTATCCAAGCAAAAGCCTCGATCTATTCGAGTATATACATAATATGAGTCATTTTGTCTATAATTTGCCACTTGTTATTAATGTACTTGTGATAATAATTAATTAGTTAATCAATTAGATATGTGGGTATAAAGTAAGTCAGAAAACAGTAAATCCAAAGATGATATTTATTTGCTACATTGCCAGTGAAATCAAAATCTCTAATCGCGATAAATTGCCAACGCAAATTTGTTTTTTTAACATTTTTCTCAAATATTCTATAATTAATAAAAACATAGCTGTCTCGACATGGT
>JABSMR010011555.1:0-11305 GCA_018902295.1 Dusona sp. PSUC_FEM 10030013 | reverse complement strand
TTGAAAAAGAAATAAGAAGTTATTTTTGTATTTACCCTGATGTAAATTTATGGTCTAAATTATCTAAATGTTTCAGATTTTACGAGAGTAATCATAGCGTAATTGGTGATTATGAAACATGCTATTTCGTCGCGATCGTTGGTTTTTTAGTCAACAAAAGGTCTTGCAGTAGAGAGACCAAGTCGTGAGTAGAATCCAGAGGGCACTGAAGTAGGGAAAGTTGGATCATACAGTTAGTTTGGAGTAGTGTACATCGAGAGAAAAAGGAAAGGAGAGAAAGAGCAATGGAAGACAATCTCGAACCTTTTACTGGAGGATAGAAGGTTATAGGGTTTTGCGAATTCCAGTCACGTATCGACAACCTGGTCACTGTTGGTTTTTTTCTTCTACTTTTCGCTCTCACTCTCTCTCTCTCTCTTTCTCTCTGTTTCTCTCCCTCACTTGAACTTAAAACAGTCAAGACAACGATCCTGTAACAGGAACCATCATTGTCGTCGCTTCTTACAGAAAAGCACAAAAACGAGGGATTTAAAGAGAGGGCAAGGGAGGGGAATGTTAAGAAAGAAAAGAAAAAAAGTTGATCGCGTTACGGGTACTTCCGGGACCTTTAGAATGGTCAGCGATCATTGATGCCGAACAAATCTCGTCGACAATTCGCTCTCTCGCTCGCCAGTCCAATTTAACTAAATCCTCCTCGTTCTCGTATACGGGAGAGAGTCTTACGGATGGTTGCGTTCGTACACCCCTTCTAAATCCTCTCACCAACCCCTTTAACCCTCACCCCCTTTCGAGGTTGTCCATTCGATCTTCAGGAAGAGCTCATGGGTTTAACCTCCATAGCCGAGGATCGAGAAAGCACGCTCTGGTAAAAAGAGAGGGAAAGAAAGAAAGAGAAAAAGAGATGAAAAGAAGAGTCGCTCCCCACGCTCGAAGATAAGATTGGAAAAGTTGTATGAGAGGGCAACTTTAACGGCTATATAACCATTACCAGTGTCGATAAAGTGGAATCTAGTGTCTCAACGGCCTGGAACGAAATTCCGGATATAGCGCCGTATCTTCCAATGGAGTTAAACACGATCTCTAGAAGAAACTCGACATCGTACACTGAACCGATCGCACGCCTTTGGCTTTACAGTATTACTTTTAACATATACAACTTTCAATATATATGTATATTTATTTATTTATATTACGCTCGGAGTCTTTCCATTGACACCAAAGTGCGATCACTGATAGCCGATTTAATACGGAGAGTTCGACGTACGATATATGTAAACGGGACGTTATTCTTGATACTCGAATCCCGCAGCTTTAAGCAATCCAATAAAATCTTCGATCGTTAGTATCGATTTGATTTTTTGACCTTCATTTTGTGTTAGTCGTTCAAATGGTTTTTTCTTATATCCGATATACTTCGAGACAGAAAAATATATGTTCGTCATTATTAACGTTGACTAAAATGTCTTCAAAAAAATTCCGTGATGACCAAAAATGAAAACAAAAAGGATGTAGTTGAGCAAAGAATGTCGTAGGGCAAAACACCATGATGATCGTATAACACGCATTTGTGTTTTGCTGCGGAAACCAAGAAAATAGTAGCAATCCAGCCATAACTTACCTATGGGAGCGACAGCTTGCATAATACCCGCGAAATTGGTTTTATAAGACGACGCCAAGTACTGCTTCGCAACAATGCCATAAACGCTACGGGTAAATTATGACCCTTGCTAGTGAATATAGTATTTTATATATAGAGTGTTGCAAAAGTTGCCCAGCAGGTTTGACGGACCGATATGTCTGTGAATCTTTAGTCTTTAGTCTTTTTTTTCTCCACATTACGATAATCCATATTAGATGAGAATAAGTCAGAATGTAGATCGGAATCAAAGAATTGATGGCTCTGGTACGAGGCTAGAAAAGCTTCCGATATATAGTTTGCCTGTTATCTTGCGGTAAACAGCATATTAAATCGGTAATTCAACTTTCCTCGTCTCACCACAACAAAATCTTCGTGTTGGATAATGAGACACCGAAGCACAATACCGACCGAATACACTACGATGACGACGAAGGAAATGAGTGTATCATTGACTTCTGGGTCTCTTAGCTCTATATATTGGTGCTAATCCGCCGTTTACGTGGGTGGGATATAGCTCGATGGCACGGACATTATACGGCACGAACATGAACGAAAGGACTATTCTTTATAGTTCATACCATAGCTATTCTTCTACAGTCAATAACCTCGAAACTTAACTCGAACTTCACGTCGTCGAACCTCCTTCGTCTTCCATAATATCTTTCATTGACATTCAATTCATTGTTATTTGATGCGATTATAAAAAAAATCGAATTTTCACCGATTACTTAACAAAACATGGAAATTTTCTTTAAGGATTTTGGAATTACATTCTGGGTGTCGTGACTGTATAAACAACGTTGTAGAGTATTATACAGCTGCTGGAGGATATAGTAGCCTGTCTGACTTTTCCGAGACATTGCGGCATGGCCAAGGGAGCAAGAGTCAGAGTGAGTGAGAGAGAAGAAAGGAGAAAAAGATCTTTTGCTCTACCCACGGATACTCCGCGCACCGGTGCACCATAGCCGTATAATACAACAACAGAAGTCATAATGGTTGCCCGTTATAGTTTTATTGCGGCCCCATAAACAATCCGCGAAGCGCATTGCACACACAGCGACGTGTACCAAGCGGAGAAAACTAGCGCTCTGTTCTCGTCGTGGCGAACGACGTTACTAACCCTTTCATGGTGGTATTCACATACACACGCACAAATATATCTATACGTATATATAAATCAGCAAGATAATTTATCGGTACTCGTAAATTTTTTAACCTTATCGCGGATTAGATAGTACCCATAACGTGTATACCTTAGCCATAAAACAAAAAGTGTACGCACTAAATTTCCTACCTATAAACGCCTCTATATAGCTCATCACGTATAAACACGTATTCCGGTACTATGGTATTCAACGTAAAATCAAAAGCAAATAAAAAATATAATTGAATCGATGCTCAAGTCGTTTTACGATGAGCTCAATTTTCTTATATGTATTTATCAACTATTTTCTGGTAACAGGATCAACGTCATATAAATGAATGAGAAGTTTCGTAGGAACATAAATAATGGTATGGGTCATGTGATTGGATTTTTAGAGTTGATAAAATTGATTAAAGATTTGGGTGACACTTTTAAAATGTTTTCAAGCCAGTTTCGATACCGCGGCCATGTTTTTTTTTACTGCGAGACAAATGGACTAAATTGCACACCTTAACAGGGTTAAATTGAACTCTTATTGCAGGTTTTTCATGCTGGGAGACGTTTTTTTTTTTACAATGATCGTGCGATTGAATGAGCAAGGAAGAAGGTATGAAAAAAATAGAGGCCAAGTAGGATAGCTGGAGTGAGGATCATCGATGGCTGGCCATAAGGGTAAAATAAAATGGGAGAAAATAAGGGTAAAGAATGTGTGTGTGTGTGTGTCTCAGGGGGGATATGATCGGGCCTCTGGTAAGTAGCGACCATTACAGCGAGCCGTTTGCCTCCTTATATATCGTCAGTAAGTTCGCTTGGAAACGGCAAAATTATTCAAATTCGCGTGTGCAAAGCGAAACGTTTCGTTCGCTCGGAGAGAAACATGGCGGGGAGAGAGAAGGATTGGACGCGATGCACGTCAACAAGTTGTGCGTACGGAAGCGAAATTCATCGAGTACGATCTCGCCCTCATTCTCCTTTTTAACACTATGCTATGAGGTTTTGATCGTCGATAAATTGGTACAGATATTGCAGCCACTTTTGCAAGGGAAACGTGTTCAAGATCTGTAGTTTCTCGTGCGCGTGTCGACTCACCGCGTTGCCTTGGGGCCGATTTGATAATGGTGGAGGAAAACTTCTCCTTCTTATTCTCCCTTTAACGTTCGTCGAAGGTGCCGAAAGACCAGCTATAATGATCTCTAACCTGAGCTTATTTTACAACGCGATAAGAGACCGAGTTTTGCAAAGTTAGTATACGATGTTCATGTATCCCTTATATCGATATATAGATATACATTTCATAAAAGTCGTAAGATGAGCACAAGGAATTGCGAGGTACGTAGAAATAGTTGAGGGAATTTAATCAGTTCAGGGAATTCCATAAATATTTTTATATGTAACTTATTCGCACAAGTACGAAGAACAAATAATATTTAAGTAGTAAGCAAGATTCTCAGAACCGTAGAAGTATAACTAATAAAATCTTCTTCTAATTATGAAGAACAAAAGAATTTGTGTCATAAATATCGATAAAAACCATCGGTGCTTTAATCTGCTGAGAAAATAATTTTCCGTAATTTCATATCTAATCAATATGGGTGGTTGCCTTCTTCTACGTAAAAGATTTGGCGCGTAGCCACCTGGCGGATTTCTGGGGTACTGAACCTTTAGCCAACTCAACAAGATCACAAAAACATCATGTTTTGATTCTCGGTACTGAAAACAAGCAACGAGTTAAGATTTCTGTCAAAAATGACAGGAGATGACTTTAGTTTTCGTCGAGAAGCTTCTGGCGAAAATAATTGCTCGTATTAATGACTCGGCTCATATCTGGCGAGCGGCGAAGTTTGGGGTGGATGGTTTTGATGGTTCGCGCGTGATTTTTGGAGCGCTTTGCGTGATGAGGCCTTCTAATAACCAGTCGCTCACACGTTAGTCTAACTATCTGATGCCTTCTGTTGGCGCTGCTGTAACTATATTGTTTTGTTATATGTATAACATAGCTATGGATGTATGCAGTCCCGTTGATGTCGACCCCGGCGAACTGTGGCATGTCGGCTTCGCATCAATCTTGTTAAATTACCCGCCCAGCCAGGAGTCGTTCTCTCTCGTCGGTAGATTGATAAATTGCCTGATCTCTTCTCTTCCTTCAACTCCTCTTTCCCGCCTTCTCCTCCCTCTGACTCTCACAGACCGGTCTCGTCCCGGAGCATAGACACGTAACGCTCGACGTGGCTCTCTGCTGTCCTCGAAACCGAAATGCGGCGGCAGAGAAGAAAATCAAATTAACCGGGCGCCACGAAACGTATGTCTATATAGTTGCAATTTTTTCCGTGATCTCTCGTTTTCTCCCAAGATTCACCTTTACTCTCGAAGTAATTTCGGCTTTTTTTTTAATTCTCGAATCAAAATCATTGTGATTTCTCTCCGTTTAACATTGGCGTCCATTTTAAACGAACTATTTATTTCATATGCAGTATTTCATTGCTTTAAGTAATAAAGAAATCTGTGCAACTTCATTTTCCAATCGAGTAGCCGCTCATAAAGACTGATCTCATTGAAGATATTAAAGCGGACAAAGATTCAGCACCACATGTTAAAACCTTCAAGATCCTCAAGGTTCCAAAAGATCGATACGAGAGTGTGACTGTTCCAAAGGAGGAAATGTCCTGGTGACGATTTAATAAAGAATGTGAAAGCACGTGCTGGTAATTCTGGAGGTGTACAAACATTCTTCGATGCTGTGTGGTCCTCCGGACCAAGATTCTCGTGTCAGGGAGCCATTTTGTACTTACGGGGATCCGCTATATCCCTTTGGGAATGAGTGGTCACAGTATGATGCTGCAAAGAATCGAGTGTAGAAAAAAAGTAAGGTAGCGCGGTGTTCACTGGTTGGATCGAGGTACTAATACGTCCTATAGCTTTGTGTCACGGTCGCGGTGAAGATAAGTATCGGGGTCTCGTTATACTCTCAGGGGCTTGAGCGAATCGAAGAGACAACGAAGAAAAATAAAAGGCTAATGGGACAGATGTTCCAAGTGTGTCGAGTGTGTAAGAGGGAGCATGAAGGAACCTGAGAAGGGCATCGTCACCTAGTTGGATCTTTCGATAAGATAGAGACGACACTGTGTGTATCTAGGTGGCGCTGCGATCGCCCGCTTTTCAACAAATAAAAGAAGGAAACGAAGAAGAAGAAGAAGTTGCGAGAAAAGCCGAGAGTGCTGAGAGTCCCTGGCGCGAATTTCATAGCGAAACGGCTCTAAGCCGACGCTGATAGCGTCTTCGAGCTCATCGCATGGATTCTACCAGGAGTACCCGCACTTATACACATATACGTACTGGAGTCTTGCCCGTTTTCACCATGTGCTGGAGCTAATGGGCTCTGGCTTTAGCCTTGGTGTCTGAATACACGGAAGCAAAAGAAGTAAAAACACGAAAGAGAACCAACCAAGTAAAATAGAGAACGGTGAGTGTATGGTTCAGTGCGCGGTCGACTCCAGGACTTTATTCTCGTAATCCTTACATACGGCATAGAAGATCCTCGTGGATTATAGAAACGCTCTCTCTAGCGTGCCACAAACTCTGAAAGCTACATTGTACTGTTCTAGCTCTTCTCGGATACCTGTCTACAGTTTGTACCAAAATTTAAACCAATTTTTTTTTAAAACGCGGCTAGTTTGTGCAGTACTTAAAGGTCTAAAGCAGAAAGGCTGGAGAAAGGTTTTTCTCGTAGATGCATTACTGCTGGGATATTAACTAATAAGTAATAGACAGTCCGGTACGTCGTGAAGTTAAGCAGGGGTTGGAAGAGCGCAATCCATCCACTCCTTTGCGGTGCCCCGGATTAGATATCTGCAATTAATCGATATTTCTTCGAACGGTGCATTGGAGCAAAAAATAGGAAACGACGTGTATCCTTTCCATCGAATCTCAATTCTTAAATCGCATCATCGTATACTTCAAAATTCTGGCGCTATGGTCTGCATGAGTTCATAGCACTTTTCGTGTTCTACGTTGTAGTTCTGATACTCCTTTATGTAAAACTGCGGAGTTTCCGCTTCCTGGAATTTAAAAAGTAATTTTCATCAACGATTGTCGACTTACAAGCCGTGATGAGCATTTTCGGATCGTAAACCCTACAGTACCAAGAGCTGACGCCATGGAAGGGTCCGAGTTCTGCGCACTTTTCGATTTCTGCGTTATAGTTTTGGTACTCCTTTATGTAACACCGCGGAGTTCTTGCCTCCTGAAATTTTCGTCAACGATTATCCACATTTGAACTTATCTATTCAAAATGTTCATTTCTAATTGATCGTCTATAATTTGGACTAGGCTTTAAAAGAAATATTGTTCCTCCTGTTATACTTTAATGCAATATACGAAACATTGATTTCACGATTTGACCCTGTTATGTAGGCAGCCAAAAATTCTTTTTTGTTTCATTAATTGATACGATTTGTTGAAAATATTAATGAGTTGCTATAAGCTTAATAAGTTTCTAAGATTACAAAGCGTTTAATCATGGAGAAAAAAATGTTTTGAATCTTGACTCACTTTCGAATAACCTTTAGTATAATTTGATACACTGGGGCGGTGTATAAAACTTTATATTTTATATTTCTCAGTACTAATCTGTCCGAAAGATTCGAAGGCCCCTCTCAATAACAATGCTTCATCATTGGTAGCTTGGACGTCGTCACGAGCGATGAGTTGAATTAGCAATTCGAACGATTTCAACGTGCAGTCTGGCAAGTTTCTGCTCGACTTGACTCCCAATCGATCTTTCGATCTCGCACCGAGACTTTCGCTCTCTCACTCAGTATTCTCTGATGATTGGGCAACTCGCATTATGCTATCTCAGAACTCGATATTCTCTTGAGGTTCGATACGTCATATATGAAAAAAGGATAGACATCAGACAATCATCAATCATAAATCGAGTTGGCAAGAATAGCCGCGACTTAACGAAATTATTCCACTATTGCCATTAGTAGCCTCCTGCCTGGATCAAAATCAGCTTTGCAATCGCTTCATCTTATTGTATTTCAAGGTTTTCTTACTCCTTCTAATTAAACCCAAACACGAGAAATCAGAATTTATGAAATGTAAATTAATTTAGTTAAAAATGAAGGTATATTCGTTTTTATTTTTAAAGCGTACAAAAATGCACACCAATTCAATATGTTTTATCGGTGTCAACCACGGCAATTATTCATTCGATTCAATACTAATTAGGCTATAAAAAAATTTCACATCGTTTATACTTTTCGAAAAATGCAAAAAACCTTTCTCATTGAAATATCAGCAGTGAAAGTTAATCAGATACGGTGATTCAGATTTAGACTTATCTTTCGAGAATTTTTATTCCTTACTATTATTGACACTGTTCCATTAATTTTCAAAGGATTTTGAGACTCCAGGTATGCTAAGCAATCATTCAACTCTTTCGATCTGTTTGTTTATCAGTTTATAAATTCGAATGAATCCTCGCGAATCGCGACGAGATCAAAATAATTCTTTGGAGAATTTAAAAGGAGCACAGTATTTCTTGACCAAGGAGCGAGGGGCCGTAAGGTCGTGAATGATAAATTAGACCTCGGGTGAGTTGGTTAATGAGTCGGCTAGACGCGTGCAATGTTCCAGTCACGTGGTATCCATCGTGCGAGTAAAATCACTCCTGAGTTTCCTGTGTTCTTTTGCTTGTAGAATATGCCCAGCAGCAGTGATTTTCCCGTGTGGTTTGTCGCGACCACACCGAAGTTCACGTACGAAAGCTGGGCTCTACAGAGTGTCTCAAAGTGCGTGCTTAAGATTAAGAGGGTAAGTAAATTGTTTATTTCTGATGAAAAAAGTCTATAGTCTTTTTTCTCTGCCATGTACTGTTGATGCAATATTAATTGATCAGTAACAGCTAATCTAGTGGTCGATGAAGGGAAGTGCAGAGTGAGACTAGCACGTCGAAAGTCCGAGCGTTATCGCTCTACGCTCACCACGCCCACTCTTCTCATCACTGCTCTGGATTGGTTCCAGCACTAATTAAGTAATTTCTTGTTAACGGTAGGTCACAGAAAAAAATAGCAAAGGACTTGTCTCTTCAGAACTCAGCGATTTAACTACCTTTGCAGTTTGGACACGACGTTCGCGACAGGTTGTATGCAAACCCGTATATAGATACGATGGAATTTCTGGACTCGTATCACGTAGTCCAGCAACGTCGGATACAACATTTCGTCAGGAATCGCGTGTGTATCATCGTTACGTCCGTTCATTATTCAAACTTAACGCGTGCGATTTATCTCGCTTTTACATCGCCGAGTATGTGAGACCCTGTGCCCACTATATATGCTTACATTTGCATGTACATTTATATTTATCCGTCTATATACATATATATATTGCGGGTTATGTTCTGTGCCAGCATAATGACGCTAACGTACCAACGCCATCGTCGCCACTGGCGACACATCTCGCAACGTAATGCGTTATTCACTCTTTCATATTGAAATTTTATGACACCAATCCTCTATACGCACGAGCACAAAATTATAAAACAGGAAGAACATTATTTCGCCGAGTCTTTTGAACGCGGCGGTTCCTTTAAAGATTCTAGTGTCAGAATTCGACCTTCATTCGTTTCCGGTTCTTTCAGTTAAGTGTGAAGAAAATGGCTGCTCAATTTTACTTCAATTAAAAAACAGGTTCTGAACTAGAGTTTCTATAAATTTCTATCTAGATGGCAGGATTCTGAACATGTATGAAAAAAATTGAAAAAGATTACATACTATTTAATACCCATGATGTCTATCCCTACAGCAGCAGGCAGGATGAATCCTCCTTGTCATAAGGGCTTATTTCTTGTCGTACCTCTTGTCATGCTGACACATCGCTGTCGCACCTTTTCGAGGTAGAATTGAGCTCGTCTCTTCTTTGACACTCGTTTCACCCCAGACCGCCATGATAATGACACGGGGGGCTTTTGTGTGTTGAGAGGTGCATCCTTCTCACATAATATGTTGTAAAATCCATATCAATATACAGGGTGTCACTGGAGCTAAACTCAAAGAAACAAAATTGTATTCGTGACAAAATTCCAAGCTATAAACTATTTGAAAGTTTCTTGATATGTATGTATCCCTGAGGAGTTATTAGCTGTTCAAGTTTTTGATCAATGAGACGGGTCCCACACTCAACGCCACCGAAATGCGGCGTCTGCGGCTGATTGGCTTAAAACTTTAACACCCAATATCTCCTTACCAATTCGTGGTATCAAAAAACTTCGAAATGCTTTTCGAATCCGAATTAAACACTAAATTGAAAAATATGCCATTGACATTGAATGCTGGGACACCAAATATATCGTGGTATTGTATAGGATAGTATACCTGGTCATGCGTCGTAATAATGCTTATGGGGATGAACAATGACGTGCGGCGATGTATGTGGGTTATGGGTCGAGCAGCTGTTGGCCCCCCTTAACAACTGGTTCACCTTCTCTCTTTCACTCTCCCAACACTCCCGTGCTCGTTCACAATGTCACAATGACGTGTGAGCACTTGTGACATGATCGTGTGGGTACTGACAATCTACAACATATATCTATACTTTTACCCGATCTCTCAATGGCTCTTTAGCCAACTCATTCGAGTTTGCATTACCAGCGCTTGGCTGCTTGCAAGGGTGGATGAATGTTTGATGCCCCTAGTGTGTGCCCCACGGTGTGTGATTGCTTTGGAGGTGCGACTCTTGACGCTCTCCCCGCGTGCACAATTTTAACCACATAGAGGTAAATAATTTTTTTTCTTTCCTAAACACTAATTTGTGAGAGACGTACATATAAAGGGGGAGAAGTTGGTTCCATTCATGTATATTAATTCACACTTTTGAGTGCAGCGAAGCGAGTGCAATTTTTTTTTAATCGAATACAAACTTCATCCATAAGAATCAGCAACAAAAAGTATGTGTGAATGAAACAACAATTAATTATGAAATTTATAAACAATTTGCTACCTGGCCCCAGCTTTGAATAAAATTTCGAGATTTTATTAGCAGCGATTTAATCGTACCAATTACCAAGTACTCTTTCAACAGATTCAGCCTCTTTCCTGGCCTCTGGTGCTTGATACACATCTTTATATAATAGATTCTCAAAGTTCCATCTCTGTCTCTCTAATTTTATTTCTTTTTTTATTTTTTTTTCTTTCTCTCTTCTCGAGTATGGCACATATAGTTGCGGTATAAAAGTTTTGCCATAGAGATACGCGTCTTTCACTCGCTCCCTTAGGTCCTCATGATGATGGTAGTGGTGGCTCTGTTGATGGTGGGACGGATTTACTGTTCGGGGCTATCGAGTCCGGATCACGTCACGTCGCGTCGGATCGCGTTACGCTCTCGACACTGATCGGAGATTAGCTCACCGATTGCATTCAAATCACGCACAAAGAGCCTCAGCCGTACGACCAACCGAGAGGGGCCGGTTTCAAGTCTCCTTGTCTCTTGGTCGGTTAATGCCCAACATAGACAGAAGGCGA